>CAXKVI010000409.1:0-2500 GCA_964058755.1 Campiglossa producta | reverse complement strand
TTATTTTATTTTATTTTATTTTATTTTATTTTATTTTATTTTATTTTATTTTATTTTATTTTATTTTATTTTATTTTATTTTATTTTATTTTATTTTATTTTATTTTATTTTATTTTATTTTATTTTATTTTATTTTATTTATTTTATTTTATTTTATTTTATTTTATTTTATTTTATTTTATTTTATTTTATTTTATTTTATTTTATTTTATTTTATTTTATTTTATTTTATTTTATTTTATTTTATTTTATTTTATTTTATTTTATTTTATTTTATTTTATTTTATTTTATTTTATTTTATTTTATTTTATTTTATTTTATTTTATTTATTTTATTTTATTTTATTTTTATTTTATTTTATTTTATTTTATTTTATTTTATTTTATTTTATTTTATTTTATTTATTTTATTTTATTTTATTTTATTTTATTTTATTTTATTTTATTTTTATTTTATTTTATTTTATTTTATTTTATTTTATTTTATTTTATTTTATTTTATTTTATTTATTTTATTTTATTTTATTTTATTTTATTTTATTTATATTTTATTTTATTTTATTTTATTTATTATTTATTTTTATTTTATTTTATTTTATTTTTTATTTTATTTTATTTTATTTTATTTTATTTTATTTTATTTATTTATTTTATTTTATTTTATTTAATATTTTTAATTTTATTTTATTTTATTTTTATTTTATTTTATTTTATTTTATTTTTATTTATTTTATTTTATTTTATTTTATTTATTTTATTTTATTTTATTTTATTTTATTTTTATTTTATTTTATTTTATTTTATTTTATTTTATTTTATTTTATTTTATTTTATTTTATTTATTTTATTTTATTTTATTTTGTTTTATTTTATTTTATTTTATTTTATTTTATTTTATTTTATTTTATTTTATTTTATTTTATTTTATTTTATTTTATTTTATTTTATTTTATTTTATTTTATTTTATTTTATTTTATTTTATTTTATTTTATTTTATTTTATTTTATTTTATTTTAATTTATTTTATTTTATTTTATTTTATTTTATTTTATTTTATTTTATTTTATTTTATTTTATTTTATTTTATTTTATTTTATTTTATTTTATTTTATTTTATTTTATTTTATTTTATTTTATTTTATTTTATTTTATTTTATTTTATTTTATTTTATTTTATTTTATTTTATTTTATTTTATTTTATTTTATTTATTTTATTTTATTTTATTTTATTTTATTTTATTTTATTTTATTTTATTTTATTTTATTTTATTTTATTTTATTTTATTTTATTTTATTTTATTTTATTTTATTTATTTTATTTTATTTTATTTTATTTTATTTTATTTTATTTTATTTTATTTTATTTTATTTTATTTTATTTTATTTTATTTTATTTTATTTTATTTTATTTTATTTATTTTATTTTATTTTATTTTATTTTATTTTATTTTATTTTATTTTATTTTATTTTATTTTATTTTATTTTATTTTATTTTATTTTATTTTATTTTATTTTATTTTATTTTTATTTTATTTTATTTTATTTTATTTTATTTTATTTTATTTTATTTTATTTTATTTTATTTTATTTTATTTTATTTTATTTTATTTTATTTTATTTTATTTTATTTTATTTTATTTTATTTTATTTTATTTTATTTTATTTTATTTTATTTTATTTTATTTTATTTTATTTTATTTTATTTTATTTTATTTTATTTTATTTTATTTTATTTTATTTTATTTTATTTTATTTTATTTTATTTTATTTTATTTTATTTTTATTTTATTTTATTTAAAATTCAACTTTCTAAGAACTCGATTTGTTTTAAAAAGCTGTCATCCAATAAATGTCCTGAAAATGTATATACAAATATTTTAGAATAATGCGGACCTGAAAGTAGTGGAAGTTTTATTTCGATAACTTAAACCGTTTCGGAGATATCAACCAGAACATGAAAGCAACTTAGATGAACTTTTCTTAGTGGTAAAATTAAATATTACTCATACGCGGTGTATAACCTATAAAAAGTGAACTATAGTTGCAAAGTTTCAAGATGTACACAATTATTTTTGATAGCAAACATATTGTTACGCAATCTATTAAAATTCTTTTGAAACTCCAATGTCCTTTTCTAGTGTATAGGTTTTTTTTTAATATTTTTGTATAGGATCCTGCTGGCCTTATAAATATTCAGAAGTGGTGATTTGTTACACAGTTTTTTATTTATGGACAAAATAGTAAAGTCATGTAATTTGCGTAGCCTTGGGGTAGTTTTTTACGAACTTAGTACCTATAAGCTACTAGCTAAAATTTAAACTAAAAATCGTCACGGGTTACCGTTATCCCAGAACAATCACATTACGCACGCATGTTATTTAGGCTAAAAGCGCCAATATAAGGGGAATGCATATCAAATTTCGAACCAAAACTTGTTTCCTTACATTTTTGGTACGCTATAATGTAAATATAGATTTATACTTATATGTTTTTATT
>CAXKVI010000408.1:0-37119 GCA_964058755.1 Campiglossa producta | reverse complement strand
CTTCTAAATTGCCTACTCAGCCCAAAGTGTCATTTGTTTGCAAGAGTTATCCTTCTATGGATTTCCAGGCTTACATTGTTGTTGGTAGTAATGCTGCTTCCCAGGTATACAAAGTCCCTTACTATCTCGAAATTATGGCTGCCAACAGTGGCGTGTTTGCCAAGGCGCGAATGCGCTGACTCTTTGCTTGATGCCAGCAGGTACACTCAGGGAAAAACACCGTTCTAAAATGCAGCACCACAGGTCTCAATTTTAGATTTTCGTGTTCTTGATTTTTCGGTCTTAAAAAAGAACACATGGTCTTGAAAATATACCACCCTGTCTTAAAATAACAACCAGGTTCTTGAAATGCGAACGAAGTTATCGGAAATAGAACGGTCGGTGTTGTCATCAGAACGATGTTGTCGAAAATAGAACGGCCGGTGTTATCATCAGAACACATAACGAGAACGTTACAACATCGTTGCATACTTTTAGGCATTTAGTCTGTAAACAACTTTAACAGAACAAATCCAACAGTGAAGATACTGTCATTGCTGTCATAAGACATAGCTGCAATTAAACGCCAGCAAACAGAAGTACGCGATGGCCTGATGGTAAACCCCTTCGTTCAGCAGTCAAAGCAGTGTGAGCTCGACTCCGGGTGGAGGCAAACCACAAAACATAGTGAGAAATAATTTGTCATTCAGAAGAACTCTGAAAAATTATTATTTTTTTAGATTTTTGGTTTACTTTGACCCAAAATGTTCCTAAAATGAGCCCAATACGTTCTCAGAATAAGTTAAAAATGATCATAAATCAAGTCCAAACTGTTCATGGAACACAAAACACGTTCTTGAAAAATCCGTCCTCAAAATAAGACCATCGTTCACGAGTTAAGTCAAAACGTTACTGACAGACTTTTGTACACGAATGTTCTCATTTTGGACTTGTTTCGTTCGTTTTAGAACGATTTTTTCTTTGAGTGTACTTCGTTTTACCTTCGTTCACCACAAACCCCATTTTTTCCGCTTCCTTTTCTAATTTGGAGTACGCAGAAGTTACGGCGCGGTTGTTGAGGCCAATGATGTCGATGTCGTCGGCATACGCCAACAGTTGTACGCTCTTGTAATATATTGTTCCAGCGCGGTTAAGTTCTGCACAATCGTCTTCGATTGTGGGGTCGGGTTCGTCCTCTTCTCTGTTGTTGTTGTTGCTCCGTTCCTCCGTTTAGAAGGGCAGAGAAGTGATCCCTCCATAACCCTAGTACTCTCTGAACATCTGTCACCAGGTCGCCGTTGTCATTTTTACAGGAGTTTGCCCCGGGATTAAACCTTCCGTCATTCGTCGAATTCTTTGATAAAATTTTCGGGCGTTGCTTCTGCTGGCTAGCATTTCAAGCTCTTCGATTTCACGCTTTGCCGCTTCCCTTTTCTTCGCCCGAAAAAGCCGTCTCGATACCTCTTCATCTCGCGGTAGTGTTCACACACGCTCCTCGTTGCATTCGCTTTTAACGTTGCCTTATAGGCGTCATCCTTTCTTTTCATTGCGTCTTTGCACTCTCTATCATCGTACCAGCTGTTTTTCCGCATTTGCCGGAATCCAATTACTTCTTCGGCTGCGGTACGAAGTGATCCGGAGATATGCTCCCACTGCTCGTGCACTCCGCTGGGTTGAATTGTGCTCTCAGAGAGCAGGTGCGCGAGTCGTTCTGCGAAATCATTGGCTGTCTGTTGTGACTGCAGCTTTTCGACGTCCAGCTTTCCTTGCGTTTTTTGTGGTGCCTCTTTATACGCAAGCATAAAACGCTTTCATTCACTACGTCAGCTCTCAAAACTAACTGTAACAGCCACTTGCACGAAGACGAGTTATGTTTTTAACCCTGGGACAATTTGAAAATCTGTCAAAAGTGTATTAGTTTAACCTCTCATTTGACATTAACTCTGAGTTGAAAATATACAGTAAAAAAATAAATATACCGACTGGTATTAAAAGTAAGCCTTTTTGGAATTAAATTTGAGTTTTAATACTAAATAGTATTAATTTAAGACTCGGAATTTTTTTTAATTCCAAATAGTTTTAAAATAATACTAAAGCGCTCTCTCTACTCTATAGCGCTCTCTCTTATTATAATGTTTTAGGTACTATTTGTTTAAAAACAAAGCCGGAAAAGTATTAAATTAATTACTTTTTAGCATTAAATTAAGTCCGGTGGTTTTTTCTTCAGAGCACGCGGTTCGTCGTTATTGCGATACTACATTAAGATCAACAGTGCAATTAGACGCTGGCAAGCGTAAGTACTCGATGGCTTGATAGTAGAAATCTCCGTTCAGCATTCAATAAATTGTGAGTTCGACTCTCGGTGAAGGCAATAATAAAACTGTGTAAATTTGTTTTTTTTTTTTTTTGCCTAAGAGAATCTTTGACTGAATTCCTCTCTTTCTTAATTAGACCGCATATGGTATTAATTTAATACTTTTCGGCGTTGTTATATATAAACACCAAAATGGTATTAAAGTTAGACTTTTCTTTTTACTGTGTATAAATTTTCACTGTGCAAGTGAGCCTAAACCACTGCGCAGCGCACTCGATTGCAGTCTTTTTCAATCACTTATGTTCTAAATTTTACTTTTTTTTTACAAATCCATATTATCTTAATATCACTTATTAATTTTTTATATCTCAACTATTTCCTATGTAGGTTTTGTAAATATATCCCTGTCGACATATTAATTGCATTTTGTTTACTTTTATGACATATTTAACTTAAAACATTTACTTAACTTAAAACTTACTGACTTTATGTAATATTATTACTGTGTAAATATAATTTATTCGTGCATGTTAACTGCATTATGTTTACTTTTATGTCCTACAAGCTGACCCGGCAGACGTTGTCCTGCCCAAACATTAACTTGTTTTCATTTATTAAATGTGAGTCGCCCTTCTCATTTCAGCTCCACAACCTTCTTCCCGTCCACTCCTCTTTCATCCTTTTCCTATGCTTTTCTCTTTTCATTTTTTTTTTCTAATTGTCATCTCCCTCGTGAAGGGTGGACACCTTGCCGCGGTACGAGGGCTTAAGTCGATAGCCACAGGGCTACGCTGCCCTTGTGATCATAGCGCCACCGGTACTACATCACGAGAGAAGCCAAGCCTCTCTGGCACGACGACTAAGATCTTCCCTCTCCCAATCCAGGGTGTTATGCGACCACGTGCCCATTGGACGTTTGCAGCCGGGAGGCAAATCGTGGCTGTAATCGAACGGAGCCTCTCTGATACCGGGCCGCCTCGGAGAGTAACTATGGCCTTACCGCGGTATGGGGCTCTGCCGCGGCGGACGACACATTCCCCTTACTCTTCCCTTGACCCTAAACTGGCCTTGCCCGGCGAGGGGTCGTACGAACAAGATGATAAATAGTAACAAAAACCCTAAAACTAAAGATACAACAATGTATACTGCACAGCAGAGGAGGAAAATGCTGGAGCAAGCGAGAACGCAACGTCGGAGGACAAACTCCATTTCTCTATCAGCCGAGAGATCGACAGCGATGGCAACTACGGGTCGATTAGCTCTGGATAACAAGGGGCAATCCCCAAAGTAAGTACCGGTACAAACACAGTGAAGCCAACAACGGCTGATGCTAAAGTCCTAGTAAGTGCCGGTACCGAAACCAAGTCTTTAACGTCTGTGGCAGTGGTCTCACGACCTGTCCCCAGAGATCCAAATAAGGGAACGACCACGAAATTTACCCCAAAAGACATCTCCCAGTCGCTCTGAGTACTAGGACAAAAGAGCGGCCGCGAGGACCCTGAAGAAATACGAGGGTATTTCACAAGAGACGCTATCGCCGAATGCTAGAAAGACGGTGGAGATGGCTGAAGCTATCTTACCGAACGCCAGAGATTGGACGTGGATTTAAAACCTCACCCGAAGCGGCAGCAACACGCCCCCGTAGTGGGTAAACTCAGCTTTGCTGAAGTAACTAAGGATAGGATCCTCATAGGCGTCATTGACCGAGGTAACGAAAGGTGGGCCATCCCTAGGGACCAGTGGCGGTACGTCCGGAACGCTATCGGTAATGCCCTTCTCGACATTATGGATGAGTCTCCGGGTGCCACGCCGATGGGTTCTGATGCGGGATGGCACCAGGGCCGAATCAAGGTATTCGCTTGCGAGGATGCAAAAACTGTTGCACTGTACAAGGCAGCAGCTGCAAGACTGGGTGAGATCTACCAAGGGGCAAGAATCAAGATTGTCGACTGGAAGGACATCCCGGCTCGGCAAGGGCAAGAGCGTGGATTCCTGCTATCCCTGCTGAACCTGAGAGAATTCTCAGGACGCTGAGGATCATGAACCCGTCTCTCCCGACGCAGGACTGGGGTGTCAATCTGGTCGAGGATGCGGTAGGGCCTGACAGGCAAGTGGTCTTCACCTTGACTAAGGGAGCACTCGAGCCCCTTAAACGGTGCAATGGACGAGTGCACTACGGCATGGGTCAGATCGTGATCCACGTATACCACGGCGATGCACAGCGCGCTGCTATTTCGGCTGCACCGGAGGGCTCGGACATCGCAGTGCCGGCAGAGGAGTCGGAGATGTCCGACTCGGAAAGTATGGTATCTGCCACGTCAAATGGCGAAGGAGCAGTGAACAGCTCGGAGATGGGACACAGCCTGCTGGAGGGGAAGACCTCAACGTCACAGTGATAGCAGCTAGTCCTGAGCGCACCAATGTCAATACTGCCACAGTTAGTAGGATCTTGGCTACGCCAAATCGTGGTCTGAACAAATCGTCGTTGAAAGATAAGCCTCCAGACGAGGGGAAACTCGACGATACGGCGGTGGCAGGGAAGTCTGAGCGCTCTCATGTTGGTGGTGATTCAGATAAACCTGCACAAATCTAAAGCAGCCTCGGCTGCTTTAATCAGTCGTCTCTCTAAAGGCGACATAGATGTGGTCCTCATCCAAGAACCCTGGGTCAACAGCTCAAGGATTTGCGGTTTGGTGACTAAGGGTTTTAAGCTAATCCAAGCCAGCGAGGGGGGCAGGTTTAGAGCCTGTATTTTGGTTAAGTCTGAGCTGAATGCCTTTCTCTTGCCCAACTATACCAATGGTGACGTTACAGCTGCCAGTTTAACAGTCGACAGTACCAGTCTGACGATGGCGTCGGTCTATATGCCCTACGACGCCGAAGAACCTCCGCCACAGAGGGAGGTAAAAGACCTGGTGGCAAATTTTTCCATGGGTCATCTTATTATCGGAACTGACGCCAATGCTCATCACGTCCAGAGGGGAAGCTCCGATATCAATGCTAGAGGAGAGTCGTTGTTTGATTATTTGTTAACAACTAACCTGGTAGTTTGCAACGTGGGTAACGAACCTACGTTTATTACTAAAACCCGTAGGGAGGTCATAGATCTCACTATTTGCATCGAAGGCGCTTATGAGTGGGTCAGAAAATGGCGCGTTCTCAATGAACACTCATTCTCCGACCACCGGTACGTAGAATTAGTTCTAGACTTTTCTGTTGAGCAGCCGGTTATGAAACGCAACCCACGTAACACTAACTGGCAGCTACACAATGAAATTATCTAGGGACTTGCCAGCACTGCCCGCACAAGTCCCCTCATCAGTAGGGGAGTTGGAGGATCTGGTAAAGACATTTACAACGGCGCTCTCGAATGCCCTAGAGCAGGCTTGCCCAGTGCCAAAACCACGCGGTAAATATAGGCCGCATTGGTGGTCCTACGACCTGGACTCGCTCCGTAAATCATGTAGGACACAATTTAATAAGGCCAAGAGCCTTGGCGCGGAGACTCAATGGCTCGAATATAAAGTTAAACTCAGGGCCTACAAAAAAACTCTGAGGCAGGCGAAGAGAGTATCGTGGAGAAATTTCTGCACTGGGATCGAAAATGTCGACGATACAGCGAGACTTAGACGAGTGCTCTCAAAAACTCAAACAGCCACAAGCTATTTATGCAATCCTGACGGATCCTGGACCAGCACGGAGAGGCAAACCCTAGAGCTGCTCTTGAATACGCACTTCCCAGGGAACTTGCATGAGGAACCCCTAGCACCTACAACAAACCTGGCTGTACACATACCCATCACGGAGGAAAAGGTTTGGTGGGCGGTTAAAAGCTTCGAACCGTTCAAGGCTGCCGGGCCAGATGGGATTATTCCCGCACAAGTAATAAACACGCTGGAGACATCAGCCAAATGGCTGGTATTTCTCTATACAGCCTGCCTGGCTCTTAGCTACATTCCGTGCTCCTGCAGAAGTGCCACGGTAGTGTTTATTCCTAAGGCGGGAAGGCGTCTCATTACGAGCCCAAGGACTATAGGCCGATCAGTCTCTCATCCTTTGTTCTCAAGACCTTCGAGAGGATAATAAAGAGAATACCTCTCTTCTACTATTGATAGCAACCTGATATGTAGCTATCAGCATGCATACACCAAAGGGAAATCTACAGAAACTGCGCCTCACAGCCTAGTTTCTGTTATTGAAAAATCGCTGTATGAAAAGGAGTACTGTCTTGTGGCCTTTTTAGATATTGAAGGAGCATTCAACAACATAAGCCCTGATGCTATAAACACTGCTTTAACAATTCTGGGCATAAGCAGGTCTCTTATTGGACTTATTGATCAACTGCTAAGGGGTAGACGACTAGTTTCATCACTGGGCTCGGTTGACTTATCACGCTATGTCACAAGGGGAACGCCTCAGGGTGGTGTTCTCTCCCCGCTTCTATGGAACCTCACTGTGAACTCGATGCTGCGAGACACAAGCTGGAGGGCGGGAAGGTAGTGGCATATGCAGATGACTTAGCTATGGTGTATAGCAGCAAATTCCAATAAACCCTGTGCGACTTAATGCAAGTAGCAGTGGGAGAGGTTTCCTCATGGTGCTCGCGCTGCGGACTGAGCATCAACCCGGGAAAAGTAGAACTGGTCCTTTTCACCAACCGCTATAAGATACCACCGCTAATACTACCAAAACTGAATAACGTGCACCTGAACTTGGCTGACAAAGGCAAGTTCTTGGGCACAGTTCTGGATAGGAAACTAACCTGGAAGGAGAATGTTCTTCAGCGCCAGAAGAAAGCGTGTATTGCATTCTACACGTGCAAAAGAGCCATTGGAAAGAAATGGGGGCTCAGCCCCAAAATATGCAAATGGATCTACACTGCAATCATTCGACCAATCATGCTCTATGGAGTTGTGGTATGGTGGCCTGCGCTGAGCAAGGCAACACACCTTAATCTGCTAGGTAAAGTACACAGATCTTGCATGATCTGTATAAGCGGTGCGTTAAGAAGCACTCTAGGCCATTCTTGGCATTTTGCCACTCGATCTGGAAGGGCACCGAGTAGCAGCAGCATCGGCTCTGCGTCTAAGGGAAACGTCCGGCTGGGGAGCAAGCACTACTGGACACGCCTGTATTTTGGGATCCTATAGCTTTCTTCCGCTGAGCACAGATCGCTGTGCGGCCACAACAGTCGGAGATAGCGGTTTTAAAATCAACATTCCCAGCAGGGAAGAATGGGAGAGCACGGATCGGAGTCCCGTCACTTGGCGGCACTTCCATTTATACTTATGGCTCGAAGTTAGACGGCAGAGTTGGGGGAGGGGTTTATTCAAAGGATCTGAACCTTGAGCTCTCCTTCAGACTACCTGATCACTGCAGTGTCTTCCAGGCTGAAGTTTCAGCAATCATGGACGCCGCGGCTTGGATAGGCCAACACACTATCAGACAGGACATTTTTATATTCAGCGACAGCCAGGCGGCCATCAAATCCCTTGGCTCTTACTCGTTCAACTCTGAACTGACGCTCAGCTGTCGTCGATCTCTACAAGAGACGGCCCACCAGAATCACGTTAACCTCACATGGGTCCCGGGGCATAGGGACATTGAGGGAAATTGTAGGGCAGACGAACTTGCGAGGCAGGGCACGACCAAGCAGGTTCTTCGCGATAAAGAGCGCTTAGGTATGCCGTTTGCCACATGCAAGCTTATGCTGAAGGAGTACACACTCCGCCAAGCCAACGAAAGATGGCTGCAATCTCCAGGATGCCGGATATCCCAAGAAACCTGGCCGATATGGGATCATAAAAGATCAAGACAAATTTATGCCCTAAGGAGAAGAGAAGTCTCCATATTAATAGGCGTATTAACTGGGCACTGCCTCATTGGTAGGCACGCAGAAAGACTTGGTGTGCCCTACCGACGATGCTGTAGGAGTTGTAAGGATGATGAGGAGGAGGAAACGGTGGAGCACCTCATCTGCAACTGCCCGGCTTTAAGTCACGCGAGAATACGCTTTTTGGGAGTCCCCTTCCTGGTCAGCCTACGCCAGGTCACGGAGCTGGACATAAAGGACCTGATGGCCTTCATCAAGTCATCTAAATGGTTCGAGGAGGAGTAACGGTGTCGGTATAGGAAAGTCAGTCCCGGGATTCTGCTATGTGGAGAATTCCGTTAATTTTCCATATGGCAGGGTCCCGGAACTGACTTTCCTAGTGTTGGTGGTATCACAACGGGCCTTTTAATACTGGCCTAGGTGTGCCTCTGCGGCAGCCACTTGAACCTAACCTAACCTAATTGTCATCTCTACCCCTATCCCTTTCGCAATCCCACTCCCAAAATGAATTAATATGGCTCCCCTTTAAAACTCTAATCTTTAATTTAGACCCATTTTTTACAAAAACCTTCTAGCTCCACTTATGGTTCACATGTTGATCAATATCTAAAAACTTTGGTCTTATATGGCAAAAATACTAAAACATCTTAAATCACTTGTCCCCACCTTTCATTTAATACTTATATCGCACTGAGGCACCCTCCTGGTTGACATTTTAATTAATATCTCGAAAACGGGGTCTCATATTGGACTGAAAAGTACACAATTTTAAAACACTTATCAATACCTTTCATTCGATGCCCATATTGAACGAACACTTAATAAGGTTACCCTGCTCTACATTTTGAGCGATATCTCCAAAACCTTTTCAAATGCCTTTATTTTTCTTATCGTATAACCATCTCGAGCTGATACGAAATCCCGCTACCAAATTTAATTTTATTATGTCCAGCCGTTATCAAAATAAATGCTAGCATAAATGAAGCAAAGTCCAAAAGAAGCCTGTGGCCTTACCCTTTCGTTTGATACCATGATAAAGACTGATATATTCCAAATTAACTATACTTATATATACGCCCGCCAACCAAATTGTTTAATAATATTAAGATGATCACAGCTGTTATCTATTGTGAATGCTTCTGTCACACATTCGCGACTTGTAGGTATTGACAATAAGGGGATTCATCAACTCTTATAAGTTTACGAAATGCGTAAGTTTATACATTTATCAGCTCAGTTAGATGAACGCCCTAGATAAACTTATGTGTACATGATGTCAAACAAAAACTTTTTGTTTCGAAATTCTCATTAAAAAAGTAATTTTCAACCCATTTTCAGCATATTCTTCTCTTTTTGTCTAGTCATCATCATTTATTGGCGCTTAACCCCCTAAGCGATTTTGGCCGTTGCATATAAAAGCACGCCAGTCATTCCTTTTTAGCGATAACTGACGCCAATTGGTAACCCCAAGGGAGTTCAAGTCATCCTCCACCTGTTGTTTCCATCTCAGTCGAGGCCTCCTCCTTCCTCTGCTGCCGAATTCAGGAGACGATAGGAAAACCTTCTGTGCTGGAGCTTCTTTGTCCATTCGCATAACATGGCCCAGCCAGCGGAGTCTTTGGTCTTTAATTCGCTGGACTATGGTCAGATCTGCGTAGAGCTCGTACAGCTCATCGTTAAATTTCCTTCGATACTCGCCGTTGGCATCACGGGAAAAACCATAAATCTTCCGGAGAACTTTTCTCTCAAATACTCCAAGGGAAGATGAGATTCTCTTGACATTGTCCATGAATCTGAGCCATACATCAGGACAGGTATAATGAGAGACTTATGGCGCGTGATCTTTGTTCTTCGAGAGAGGACTTTACTTCTCAATTGCCTACTCAGTCCAAAGTAGCACTTGTTGGCAAGAGTGATTCTCCGCTGGATTTCTAGACTGATATTATTTTCGGTGTTGATACTGGTTCCCAAATAGACGAAGTCCCTCACAGTTTCAAATTTGTAACTATCAACAGTGACATGGCTGCCAAGGCGCAGGTGCGCCGATTCTTTCTTTGATGACAGCAAATACTTCGTCTTGTCCTCGTTCACGGCAAGACCCACTTTTTTCGCTTCCTTATCCAGTCCAGAGAAAGCAGCGCTTACGGCGCGGTTGTTAAGGCCAATGATATCAATATCATCGACATACGCCAGCAATTGCACGCTCTTGTAAAAGATTGTACCATTGCGGTTGAGCTCTGCTGCTCGAATTATCTTCTCCAGCATCAGATTGAAGAAATCGCACGAAAGGGAGTCGCCCTGTCTGAAGCCTCGTTTGGTTTCAAATGGCTCAGAGAGGTCCTTCCCGATTCTGACGGAGCTGTTGGTATTGCTCAACGTCATTTGGCAAAGCCGTATAAGCTTTGCAGGGAAGTCAAATTCAGACATGGCGGCATACAGGCCACTCATTTTTGCCCTGTCAAAAGCGGCTTTGAAATCGACAAAGAGATGGTGTGTGTCGATTCTTTTATCATGGGTCTTCTCCAGGATTTGGCGTATCGTGAAAATCTGGTCGATGGTAGACTTACCAGGTCTAAAGCCACACTGATAAGATCCAATCAGTTTGTCTACGATGGGCTTCAGCCTTTCACACAACACGCTAGAAAGAACCTTATATGTGATATTAAGAAGACTGATTCCGCGGTAGTTGGTGCGGTTAGCGGGATCACTTTTTTTGGGGATTGGGCAAAGCACACTTAAATTCCAATCCGGAGGCATGCATTCGTCTGACCATATTCTGCATAAGAGCTGATGCATGCTTTTTACCAGCTCTTCGCCTCCGTGTTTGAACAGCTCGGCGGGTAGTCCGTCTTATCGTCCTTACAGGAGCTTGCCCCGGTCTTAAAACCTTCCGTCATCCCCCGGATCTTTTCATAGAATTTTCGGGCATCATTCCTGTCAGCCAGCATCTCAAGCTCCTCACACTCACGCCTTTCGGCCTCACTTTTCTTTTTTCTGAAAAGGCGTCTCTCTTCCTTCTTTGCCTCACGATATTGTTGCCATACACTGCGGGTTGCGCCCGCAACGTCTCCTTGTATAGCAGGTGTGAGAGTCGAGTAGAGAAATTATCAGCTGTCTGTGTCACGCGCAACTTCACGACGTCAAACTTTCCTTCCGTTACTGTGCGTACTTTCTTCGCTGCGCAGAGGCGTGTGCGTATCTTGGTTGGAACAAGATAATGGTCCGAGTCGATATTGGGACCACGTAGGGTACGCACGTCTAGAATGGTGGAGCTGTGTCTGCCGTCGATCATGACATGATCAATCTGGTTTCTTGTTCTTTGATCAGGGGACAGCCAGGTGGCTTGGTGTATTCGCTTATGCTGGAACCTGGTATTACTGATGACCATATTGCGGGAAGCGGCGAAGTCAATCAACCTAGTGCCGTTGGGGGATGTTATATCGTGGAGACTGAATTTTCCAACTGCATGACCAAAGTCTCCTTCGTTGCCCACCTTGGCATTAAAGTCGCCGAGCACGATTTTGATATCATGCAGGGGGCAGCGATCATAGGCTTGTTCAAGTTTATCGTAGAAGGAGTCCTTCTCTGCGTCGTCCGTCTCCTCAGTGGGCGCATAGGCGCACCTAAATGTTATGTTGAAAAACCTCGCCTTGATGCGGATCGCAGCGAGACGCTCGTCCACAGGAGTGAACGCTAGTACTTGGCGGCGAAGTCTCTTTCCCACCACAAATCCTACACCACGCGCTTTGCCGCGTGTCTGCCCAATGTAGTATACGTCACAAGGACCGATGGTCGTCTTTCCTTGCCCTGTCCATCGCATTTCCTGCAGGGCGGTGATGTCAGCCTTTGCGTTCGCGAGGACATCAACCAGTCGGGCAGCGGTACGCTCCCTAGAAAGGGTCCGGACATTCCACGTACATGCCCTAATATCCTTCTCGTAGTCCATAATTCGTTTTGCCGGGTCGTCAACATTAAAGGGGGTTCTCATCCGAGGCTTTGTACTTTTTATTTTCATTGGAATTCGGTTTTTTACGTGGCGGGTCCCAAACCCAGCGCACAACCCGTTTCGGGTTTTTTTTTTTGAGAATATTTACACATTTATATAGCGAGCCGCTCAAGACAGACGCCCGCTTGCAGCCGCACTTCATGGTGAACAGACGCTGCACAAAAGACCTCGGTGAGTCCTTAAACCAAGTATGTCAGAGTGGCCCCGCCGGGGCTCCCTCTCTTTCTGCCGCGAGCCTAGATAGCTCACGTTGCCCAGAGTGTACGAACGAGGATGCAAGAGTCGGGATTGGGAAAGGTCACACAGCAACCACACTCCAATACACTCCGTCGTCGTCATTGCATTGTATAAATTTACGCACTCTTTTACACACCAAAATCGACGCGGAAGTTTATCAAATTTGTGTAAACTGCGTTCCATACAAATTTGGACAGTTCATTTACACACTTGATAAATTTATACGTTTACACGCTTTATAAGGTTTTTATAAGATTTGATGAATCCCCTTAATGTTCGCATTGCGCTACAACTTAACCCATTAACGCCCATTTTAAATATCGAAAACATATAGTTTTGCTACAAGTATCACATAAACTGCTTTGAACGCAAGTAAATTATTCAGTTTCAGATTTAGAGTGCCAATTAAACCCTTGGGAGAACACCTATTTGCTGGAAAATAAAACAATATTTTTTTCTTTTATTTTTTTTTGTGTTTAATTAAATATTTAACCAAAAATTTATTAATTAATGGTATCAAACAGAAATTTTTGACCGCAGTCTCGATGCCGGATATTAATAGGATGAATAGTTTTGCCGTTTAAGCAAAATTTCGCGGAATTTTGGTAAAATTTAAATTCAGACTTTATATTTTGCGATATATTATGTGAACAATATGCTCAAAGTCGTTTTATTCATGTATTAACACTAAATAACAGTTAATACACAAATATTTAATATTAGATGATAAGTGAATCGTTAAACAAATTTTTTTTTTTATGTGAAGGTTGACCATTATTTTCTGGTAACAGATTACTATTTTCTCTAACACGAACTATTAATGATGACAGATATCTCATGGTCTTTCATTTTATATATACTTGTAAAAATAACTGTATCAAAACCTGCAGAATAAAAAGTTGTGACATTTCATGTTTAATCTATTCTCAATTTAATATGGCTTAATATTTTTGGACTTCCGTTAGAAATTAGATGTATGCCACCAAGGTCTATATGTGTTCTAATTTTCAAGAAAAAATTACACCTATTTTAGAAGAAAAGCTGTGGTGAAGTTGTGACATGAGAAAGTGTGACACATATATTAAGCGCAAAATCTTCTTAGTCCATCTTCAAAATAGAACCTGCTCTAGCACAGATTGGTGTTGACATTAGACTGAACATGTGTCAAAAACATTAACATTATATGTTAATTAGTATTCGCACACGACCACTGTGACCACCATTTTTTGATTTTTTACAAAACTGGAGAACAAAGTTTAGTCTTCTATAGGACCCTAGTTAAGCAAATTGTTTTAAAAACAATTGTGGCATATTGTTACGCTTTTTATCCTCTTTCAAAGCTTGCTTATTCAAATTTTGTTTTGATCACAATTTATAGCATACTAGCTGTGGTTATATGTTGTGGATTACAAATTGAAAGATCTCTAATATCTAGGTGGGGTGCAATGAAGCCATACGCAATGACGCCATATGGCTTTATTTCTCAAACCAAATTGACACTATTGGGCTTTTGGAAATGGAAATAGTGTCAATTGACACTATTGCTATTTTAGGCAGCGGTTATCTGCGCAGCGCAGTGGTGTAAAAGATTGATTTTTATTATATGATTATTTACAAAATTATGGTTTCTCCTTTTACGAAATGTGCACTATTAGTAATTTTAACCTTTCGTAAAAGGAAAAATTCCCTTCTATTATTTTATAATTTACAAAATTATGGTTTCTGCTTTTACGAAATGTCCACAAATTTCAATGAATGGGCATGTTTTTACCATGGAAATTGTGTCAATTGACACTATTACCAGTGACACTATTACCTGTCACCATATTTTATACTATCTCAAAAAACTGTGTTTTGGAAAAGGCGCAAATTTGTATTTCAAATTTTTATTTTTTAATATGATATGTATAAATTTAAAATCTCTACATATAATAAAATTGTAATAAATATATATAGCGTTTATGGTAACCCACGATATATTTTGTTGAACTGTGAATAAGTTTTTCTTTTCCAATTTGTTAAGTTTACTTTATATGTGTATGTAAACATTATTAATGATTAATTGCCGATAATTTATAAAATAGAGGCAAATTTATTACTAATAAGTTCTGGTTTATTATTTACAGATTTTGTATAGGAGTGTAATGGGGTGTGGCTGCTGTGCGACCTTGCCCAATCCCGACTCTTGCGTCCTCGTTCGTACACTCTGGGCAACGTGAGCTATCTAGGCTCGCGGCAGAAAGATAGGGAGCCCCGGTGGAACCACACTGCCATACTTGGTTTAAGGGCTCACCGAGGTCTTTTGCGCAGCGTCTGTTCACCATGAGGTGCGGCTGCAAGCGGGCGTCTGTCTTGAAGTAAGCGGCTCGCTATATAAATGTGTAAATATTTTCCAAAAACCCCAAAACGGGTTGTGCGCTGGGCTTGGGACCCGCCACGTAAAAAAACTTAATGATTTGGATATTAGGGCATGTACCGGGAATATCCGGACCCTTTCAAGGGACGTTACCACTGCCCGCCTGGTTGATGTCCTCGTAGGCGCAAGGCCGACATCACCGCCCTGCAGGAAATGCGATGGACGGGGCAAGGAAAGACGACCATCGGTCCTTGTGACGTATACTACAGTGGCCAGACACGCGGCAAAGCGCGTGGTGTAGGATTCGTGGTGGGAAAGAGACTTCGCCGCCAAGTATTAGCGTTCACTCCTGTGAACGAGCGTCTCGCTGCGATCCGCATCAAGGCGAGGTTTTTCAACATAACATTTATCTGCGCCTATGCGCCGACTGAGGAGACGGACGACGCAGAGAAGGACTCCTTCTACGATAAACTTGAATGATCGCTGCCCCCAGCATGATATCAAAATCGTGCTCGGCGACTTTAATGCCAAGGTGGGCAAGGAAGGAGTCTTTGGTCCCACAGTTGGAAAATTCAGTCTCCACGATATAACATCCCCCAACGGCATTAGGTTGATTGACTTCGCCGCTGCTCGCAATATGGTCATCAGTAGTACCAGGTTCCAGCATAAGCGAATACACCAAGCCACATGGCTGTCCCCTGATCAAAGAACTAGAAACCAGATTGATCATGTCTTGATTGACGGCAGACATAGCTCCACCGTTCTGGACGTGCGTACACTGCGTGGTCCCAATATTGACTCTGACCATTATCTTGTCGCAGCCAAGATACGCACACGCCTTTGTGCAACGAAGAAAGTGCGCACAGTAACGGAAGGAAAGTTTGACGTCGAGAAGCTGCGCATGACACAGACAGCTGATAATTTCACAACTCGACTCTCACACCTGCTAGCAGAGGGCAATCCTCGACCTAACGATGTAACCGAGCAATGGAAGCATATCTCTCACTCATTGCGTACCGCCGCTGAGGCCACTATAGGGTTCCAGCGAACCCGCAAGAACAACTGGTACGATGAGGAATGCAAAACTGCCTCGAAAAAAAAGGACGCTGCCTACAAGGAGACGTTGCGAACGGGCGCAACCCGCAGTGTATGGCAACAATATCGTGAGGCAAAGAAGGAAGAGAGACGCCTTTTCAGAAAAAAGAAAAGTGAGGCCGAAAGGCGTGAGTGTGAGGAGCTTGAGATGCTGGCTGACAGGAATGATGCCCGAAAATTCTATGAAAAGATCCGGCGGATGACGGAAGGTTTTAAGACCGGGGCAAGCTCCTGTAAGGACAATAATGGCGACCTGGTAACCGACGTACAAGGTGTACTTAAATTATGGAGGGAGCACTTCTCCTCACTGCTAAATTGCGAGGGAGGCGTCGAACCCGATACCCCAATCCCTGACGATGGAAAAGTCGTCCCACCACCTGACTATGATGAAGTGAGGATAGCTATATCCCGGCTCAAAAACAACAAAGCGCCTGGAAAAGACGGACTACCCGCCGAGCTGTTCAAACACGGAGGCGAAGAGCTGGTAAAAAGCATGCATCAGCTCTTATGCAGAATAGGGTCAGACGAATGCATGCCTCCGGATTGGAATTTAAGTGTGCTTTGCCCAATCCACAAGAAAGGCGATCCCGCTAACCGCACCAACTACCGCGGAATTAGTCTTCTTAATATCGCATATAAGGTTCTTTCTGGCGTGTTGTGTGAAAGGCTGAAGCCCATCGTAGACTGATTGGACCTTATCAGTGTGGCTTTAGACCTGGTAAGTCTACCATCGACCAGATTTTCACGATACGCCAAATCCTGGAGAAGACCCATGATAAGAGAATCGACACTCACCATCTCTTTGTCGATTTTAAAGCCGCTTTTGACAGCGTAAAAAGGAGTTGCCTGTATGCCGCCATGTCTGAATTTGACTTCCCTGCAAAGCTTATACGGCTTTGCCAAATGACGTTGAGCAATACCAACAGCTCCGTCAGAATCGGGAAGGACCTCTCTGAGCCATTTGAAACCAAACGAGGCTTCAGACAGGGCGACTCCCTTTCGTGCGTTTCTTCAATCTGATGCTGGAGAAGATAATTCGAGCAGCAGAGCTAAACCGCAATGGTACAATCTTTTACGAGAGCGTGCAATTGCTGGCGTATGCCGATGATATTGATATCATTGGCCTTAACAACCGCGCCGTAAGCGCTGCCTTCTCTGGACTGGATAAGGAAGCGAAAAAAGTGGGTCTTGCCGTGAACGAGGACAAGACGAAGTATTTGCTATCATCAAAGAAAGAATCGGCGCACCTGCGCCTTGGCAGCCATGGCACTGTTGATAGTTACAAATTTGAAACTGTGAGGGACTTCGTCTATTTGGGAACCAGTATCAACACCGAAAATAATATCAGTCTAGAAATCCAGCGGAGAATCACTCTTGCCAACAAGTGCTACTTTGGACTGAGTAGGCAATTGAGAAGTAAAGTCCTCTCTTGAAGAACAAAGATCACGCTCTATAAGTCTCTCATCATACCTGTCCTGATGTATGGCTCAGATTCATGGACAATGTCAAGAGAAGATGAGATGGCCCTTGGAGTATTTGAGAGAAAAGTTCTCCGGAAGATTTATGGTCCTTTCCGTGATGCCAACGGCGAGTATCGAAGGAAATTTAACGATGAGCTGTACGAGCTCTACGCAGATCTGACCATAGTCCAGCGAATTAAAGCCCAAAGACTCCGCTGGCTGGGCCATGTTATGGGAATGGACAAAGAAGCTCCAGCACAGAAGGTTTTCCTATCGTCGCCTGAATTCGGCAGCAGAGGAAGGGGGAGGCCTCGACTGAGATGGAAACAACAGGTGGAGGATGACTTGAACTCCCTTGCGGTTTCCAACTGGCGTCGGTTATCGCTAAAAAGGAATGACTGGCGTGCTTTGATACGAAACGGCCAAAATCGCTTAGGCGGTTAAGCGCCAATAAATGATGATGATGGAGCACAAAGTTTAGTCTTCTATAGGACCCTAGTTAAGCAAACTGTTTTAAAAACCATTGTTTCATATTGTTACGCTTTTTATCCTCTTTCAAAGCTTGCTTATTCAAATTTTGTTTTGATCACAATTTATAGCATACTAGCTGATGACCGCGACTTCGTCTGCGGAACTTACCTCATTTCCGTGGTTATATGTTGTGGATTACAAATTCAAAGATCTCTAATATCTAGGTGGGGTGCAATGAAGCCATACGCAAAAACGTCATATGGCTTTATTTCTCAAACCAAATTGACACTATTGGGCTTTTGGAAATCGAAATAGTGTCAATTGACACTATTGCGATTTTGGAAATGGAAATAGTGTCAATTGACACTATTGCTATTTTAGGCAGCGGTTGTCTGCGCAGCGCAGTGGTGTAAGAGATGGATTTTTATTATATGATTATTTACAAAATTATGGTTTCTCCTTTTACGAAATGTGCACTATTAGTAATTTTAACCTTTCGTAAAAGGAAAAATTCCCTTCTATTATTTTATAATTTACAAAATTATGGTTTCTGCTTTTACGAAATGTGCACAAATTTCAATGAATGGGCATGTTTTTACCATGGAAATTGTGTCAATTGACACTATTACCAGTGACACTATTACCTGTCACCATATTTTATACTATCTCAAAAAACTGTGTTTTGGAAAAGGCGCAAATTTGTATTTCAAATTTTTATTTTTTAATATATGTATAAATTTAAAATCTCTACATATAATAAAATTGTAATAAATATATATAGCGTTTATGGTAACCCACGATATATTTTGTTGAACTGTGAATAAGTTTTTCTTTTCCAATTTGTTAAGTTTACTTTATATGTGTATGTAAACATTATTAATGACTTGCCGATACTTTATAAAATAGAGGCAAATTTATTACTAATAAGTTCTGGTTTATTATTTACAGATTTTGTATAGGAGTGTAATGGGGTGTGGCTGCTGTGCGACCTTGCCCAATCCCGACTCTTGCGTCCTCGTTCGTACACTCTGGGCAACGTGAGCTATCTAGGCTCGGGGCAGAAAGATAGGGAGCCCCGGTGGAGCCACTCTGCCATACTTGGTTTAATGGCTCACCGAGGTCTTTTGCGCAGCGTCTGTTCACCATGAGGTGCGGCTGCAAGCGGGCGTCTGTCTTGAAGCAAGCGGCTCGCTATATAAATGTGTAAATATTTTCCAAAAACCCCAAAACGGGTTGTGCGCTGGGCTTGGGACCCGCCACGTAAAAAAACTTAATTCCAATGAAAACTAATCGCACCCGATACCCCAATCCCTGACGATGGCTCAAAAACAACAAATCGCCTGGGAAAGACGGACTACCCGCCGAGCTGTTCAAACACGGAGGCGAAGAGCTGGTAAAAAGCATGCATCAGCTCTTATGCAGAATATGGTCAGATGAGTGCATGCCTCCAGATTGGAATTTAAGTGTACTCCTCCCAATCCACAAGCAAGGCGATCCCGCAAACCCCACCAACTACCGCGGAATCAGTCTTCTTAATATCGCATATAAGGTTCTTTCTAGCGTACTGTGTGAAAGACTGAAGCCCATCGTAGACAAACTGATTGGACCTTATCAGTGTGGCTTTAGACCTGGTAAGTCTACCATCGACCAGATTTTCACGATACGCCAAATCCTGGAGAAGACCCATGATAAAAGAATCGACACTCACCATCTCTTTGTCGATTTTAAATCCGCGTTTGACAGCGCAAAAAGGTACTGCCTGTATGCCGCCATGTCTGAATTTAACTTCCCTGCAAAGCTTATACGGCTTTGCCAAATGACGTTGAGCAAAACCAACAGCTCCGTCAGAATCGGGAAGGACCTCTCTGAGCCATTTGAAACCAAACGAGGCTTCAGACAGGGCGACTCCCTTTCGTGCGATTTCTTTAATCTGATGCTGGAGAAGATAATTCGAGCAGCAGAGCTTAACCGCAATGGCACAATCTTTTACAAGAGCGTGCAATTGCTGGAGTATGCCGATGATATTGATACCATTGGCCTTAACAGCCGCGCCGTAAGCGCTGCTTTCTCTGGGTTGGATAAGGAAGCGAAAAAAGTGGGTCTTGCGGTGAACGAGGACAAGACGAAGTATCTGCTGTCATCAAAGAAAGAATGGGCGCACCTGCGCCCTGGCAGCCAGGTCACCGTTGATAGCTACAAGTTTGAAACGGTGAGAGACTTCGTCTATTTGGGAACCAGCATTAACACCGAAAATAATATCAGTCTAAAAATCCAACGGAGAATCACCTTCGCCAACAAGTGTTACTTTGGCCTAAGTAGGCAATTGAGAAGTAAAGTCCTCTCTCGACAAACAAAGATCACGCTCTATAAGTCTCTCATAATACCAGTCCTGATGTACGGCTCGGAATCATGGACAGTATCAAGAGAAGATGAGATGGCCCTTGGAGTATTTGAGAGAAAAGTTCTCCGGAAGATTTATGGTCCGCGAGTATCGAAGGAAATTTAACGATGAGCTGTACGAGCTTTACGCAGACCTGACCATCGTTCAGCGGATTAAAGCCCAAAGGCTCCGCTGGCTGGGTCATGTTATGCGAATGGACAAAGAAGCACCAGCACAGGAAGTTTTCCTATCGACACCCGAATTCGGCAGCAGAGGAAGGGGGAGACCTCGACTGAGATGGAAACAAGAGGTGGAGGATGACTTGAACTCTTTTGGGGTTTCCAAATGGCGTCAGTTATCGCTAAAAAGGAATGACTGGCGTGCTTTGATACGAAACGGCCTAAATCGCCTAGGCGGTTAAGCGTCATTATGACGCAAACCAAGATTAGATTAGATTTTGTATAATACCTATATAATTTTTAGATTTTTCACTAGGCCGCTATCGCGCCGCCCACGTTTTGAAAATGGCAATAAGGCCATACTGGCTTTATATCCATTAGCAATAGGAAATAAGGCCATATGGATTTATTTCTCAAACTGATTGGAAATAAAGCCCAATGGCGTTATTGCGTATGGCTTCATTGCACCTCACCCTAATATCTATTGTGCGCTCCTTTAAATTATTCATTCACAAAATTTCTTTACAAATATATGTAAACTAAATCTGACCATAAATACGGGTTTTGTAGATATAACGACTCCTGCGCCATCTAGCGGAAAAAATATAAAAATTGTTGGTATGACGTATCCAAGGATTAAACTGTCAAAATTTGGTAAAAATCTGTTGAGTAGTTTTTGAGCCAATTCGTCACAAAAAAAAAACCCTACATTTTTATATATATAGATAAGGCAAAATGAGGAGAATTTCCATGTAATTCAATATCTCGACTCCAACGCCACCTATCGGGTTAATTTTTTCCAACAAAGTTGTTGATAATATACAAACATATGTGCCAAATATGAAATAAATCTGACCATAAATACGGATTTTGTAGATATAACGACTTCTGCGCCATCTAGCGGGAAAAAATATAAAAATTGTTGGTATGACGTATCCAAGGAATAAACTGTCAAAATTTGGTGAAAATATGTTGAGTAGTTTTTGAGCCAATTCGTCACAAAACAAAAACCCCTACATTTTTATATATATAGATAAGGCAAAATGAGGAGAATTTCCATGTAATTCAATATCTCGACTCCAACGCCACCTATCGGGTTAATTTTTTCCAACAAAGTTGTTGATAATATACAAACATATGTGCCAAATATGAAATAAATCTGACCATAAATACGGATTTTGTAGATATAACGACTTCTGCGCCATCTAGCGGGAAAATATATAAATTTTTATATTAGAAGATCAGGATACGTAAATAAACTGTGCAAAATACTTTTCATTTGCTCATCGAGTAGCATGTCATTTAAGTTTTGTACAGTTTATTACTTTTTGGAAACGTTTGCCTTTTGTTTGTGACAATTCCAACAAAGAAAAATTTATAAACACAAACGTTTCAATTGATTGGAGAAAAATATTAGTGTTTGAATGTATGTTCATAGAGAACAAAATGTTGTTTTAGTTTTGTTTTTTATTTTGGATGTAAATTTCAAAAAATGTATTTTACAGTTTTCAAAGTGAACTCAGCTTTTGGATTTTGTTTTGTATTGAACCATGAAAGTAATAAACAGTACAAAATAGTACAGTACAATAAAGTTTATTTTCGTACACTGATATAGATAAGGCAAAATGAGGAGAATTTCCATGTAATTCAATATCTCGACTCCAACGCCACCTATCGGGTTAATATTTTGCAACAAAGTTGTTGATTATATATCAAACATATGTGCCAAATATGAACTAAATCTGACCATAAATACGGATTTTATAGATATAACGACTCCTGCGCCATCTAGCGGGAAAAAATATAAAATTTGTTCGTACGACGTATCCAAGGAATAAACTGTAAAATTTCGTAAACATCTGTATAGATAAGGCAAAATGAGGAGAATTTCCATGTAATTCAATATCTCGACTCCAACGCCACCTATCGGGTTATTTTTTGCAACAAATTTTTTGATTATATATCAAACATATGTGCCACATATGAACTAAATCTGACCATAAATAACCCTGCGGGTTAGGGGTTTAGAATATGCCCGAGGTAGGCATACCGGTCGTAAGAGGCGACTAATATGCACATAGGTAATTGACGTGCTACTCGATGGTTGATCTACGGATATGATGCCTCTCACCTCTCATTACCCATCTTCTCCTTCCTCATGGATGGAGGGATGCCATGACCTAGAAGGTTCCACTGGTCATACCAAATCGCTACCACGACAGTCGGGCAGTACCGCAGCGTACCGGGGTCATATCCGGCGAAGGACTGTCAACTTCGGCATCACTCCCCAAAACCTTCGGGGAGTGTTTTGTTGTTAACAACAACAACAACAACATAAATACGGATTTTGTAGATATAACGACTCCTGCGCCATCTAGCGGGAAAAATATAAAAATTGTTGGTACGACGTATCCAAGGAATAAACTGACAAAATTTGGTAAAAATCTGTTGAGTAGTGTTTGAGCCAATTCGTCACAAAAAAATCCCCTACATTTTTGTATATATAGACTAGCAGATGCCTCATTTCAGTGGTTATATGTTGTGGATTACAAATTGAAAGATTTCTAATATCTATTGTGCGCTCCTTTAAATTATTTATTCACAAAATTTCTTTACAAATATGAACTAAATCTGACCATAAATACGGATTTTGTAGATATAACGACTCCTGCGCCATCTAGCGGGAAAAAATAAAAAAGTTGTTGGTATGACGTATCCAAGGAATACACTGTGAAAATTCGGTAAAAATCTGTTGCGTAGTTTTTGAGCCAATTCGTCACAAAAAACCCCTACATTTTTATACCCAGCGTACTAGTACTAGTACAAGGGTATATTAATTTTGTTCACATAACGGTAGTTTGTAACGGCACAAAAGAATCGAGATAGATATAGAGTTCCATATATGAAAGTTCTTAGGCTGAAAAGAGGAGTTCAATAAGCCATGTCCGTCCATCTGTCCGTCCGTCCGTCCGTCTGTGTACACGATAACTTGAGTAAAATTGAGATATTTGCATGAAATTTTGTATACAGGTTACTTTCTGGCCAAGGTAGGTTGCTATTTAAAATGGGCGAAATCGGACGATAACCACGCTCACTTTTTCGATATTGGAAATTTCGAAAATCACACAATTTGACATATCTCGGCTGCTGAAAAGGCTAAAATGCTATAACTTTATAGGTAAATCCCCCTGGTCATACTCTTATGATTTTTCCATAAATTTTTTATAGTGGGCGTGGCACCGCCCACTTTTAAGGGAGGCATTTTTGAAAATTTTAACCGGTCGTAACTCTTAAACTGATTACGATAGAACCATGGAATTTGGCACAAAGCATACTAGTATCGTTGGGAGTATATCTGATGAAATTGGATAAAATCGCCCTCCAACCACGCCCACTTTCGATGTCGAAAATTTCGAAAATCACCTAAATTGACATAATTCGGTTACGGAAATGGTTAAAATGATATAATTTTCGATATCGAAAATTTCGAAAATCACATAAATTGACATAATTCGGTAACGGAAATGGCTAAAATGATATAGTTTGGTAGGATGAACCCCCTAGTCATTCTATGATGATTTTTTGATAAGTTTTTAAAAGTAGGCTTGGCATCGCCAACTTTTCAGGGAGGCATTTTTGAAGATTTCACGGGTCATAACATTTAAACTGATTACGGTAGAACGATGAAATTGGTACAAGCATACCTGATTTAATTGGACGAAATCGCTTCACGACCACGCCCACTTTCGATATGGAAAATTTCGAAAATCACATAAATTGGCATAATTCGGTAAGGTAAATAGCTAATGCTATGGATACACACACGGAGATTATCTCCAATAAATCATCTTTAATCAGATCCAAATTTTACCCTGATACACACAAAAATGAAGATTAACAGCATTGAGAATTACTACTTTGGTTGTTATTGCACTATATTCTTACCTACCTCAGCGACATCTAGTTGTCGAAAGTCGGATCTTAGAAATCAGCGCGACGCCTATCTGTCGGCTACCCTTAATTTCCTAGTGTTTCTTGGATGTACAGAGTGTTGCCAGTGCAAATTTTTTGAAACTGCTCAAATCTCCTTAATTTTTGGGAGTTTATAATGAAGATTATGCTCAAGTTAACTCCCAAAAGCGCAGTTAATTCGGAATTTGCGCTAATGTATCAGCCGTATAAGATAGTAAAAACTTTAGGTAAATCCTCCTAGGGCCTATATCGTTGTTATCCCGTTCTGAAAATTGCAGCTGGGTATGTAATGTTCGGTTCACCCGAACTTAGACTTCCTTACTTGTTATATATATAGATAAGGCAAAATGAGGAGAATTTCCATGTAATTCTCGACTCCAACGCCACCTATCGGGTTAATTTTTGCAACAAAGTTGTTAATTATATATCAAACATATGTGCCAAATATGAACTAAATCTGACCATACATACGGATTTTGTAGATATAACTACTCCTACGCCATCGGGCGGGAAAAATATAAAAATTGTTGGTACGACGTATAATATATATATAAACTGTCAAAATTTGGTAAAAATCTGTTGAGTAGTTTTTGAGCCAATTCGTCACAAAAAAACCCCCTACATTTTTGTATATATAGAAAAACCCCCTACATTTTTATATATATAAATAAGGCAAAATGAGGAGATTTTCCATGTAATTCAATATCTCGACTCCAACGCCAACGGGTTAATTTTTTGCAACAAACTAAATCTGACCATAAATACGGATTTTGTAGATATAACGACTCCTGCACCATCTAGCGGGAAAAATATAAAAATTGTTGGTACGACGTATCCAAGGAATAAACTGTCAAAATTCAGTAAAAATCTGTTGAGTAGGTAGTTTTTGAGCCAATTCGTCACAAAAAAAACCCTACATTTTTATATATATAGATAAGACAAAATGAGGAGAATTTCCATGTAATTCAATATCTCGACTCCAACGCGACCTATCGGGTTAGTTTTTTGCAACAAAGTTGTTGATTATATATCAAACATATGTGCCAAATATGAACTAAATCTGACCATAAATACGGATTTTGTAGATATAACGACTCCTTCGCCATCTAGCGGGAAAAATATAAAAATTGTTGGTACGACGTATCCAAGGAATAAACTGGCAAAACTTGGTAAAATCTGTTGAGTAGTTTTTGAGCCAATTCGTCACAAAAAAAACCCCCTACATTTAAATATACGAGTATATAGATAATAATGCCAATAAAGGTACATGACCTCAGCAAGGGACACTATAAATTGTGGCATTTTTTTTTTCTTTTTTGGGTGTTTAAAATGATTAAATTTTGCACTTAAATTATATGACTCGATGTGATATGTAAGACTGCATATCAGTTTATTTAAGAAACTGTTGGTTTGTTATAAATTTTTGACATTAAAGTCGGTGAACACGAATATATCAGTTTCCAAGGAATCAGCCATATACACATGAATAAAAAACACTAGGCAAAATTATTATAATGATACAATAAAAAAAATCTGTATCTTTGTATTTTTTTCCACCGTTTCGACTGCCACTTTGAACAAAAACTGTTTATGAAGACAATATTTTTAATTTTATTAGGCACTTTTGACTCTGTGTACCAGTCGAGATAGCACAAATCGGGGAAATGTACTTTAAAAAAATGCCGGTGACTTTCTATTGATGCACTTTAGTTGAAATTATTTGAGATTACAATTGGGGGGTCCAATTTTTTTTTTTTTTTTTCATAATAACCATTTTTACTGGAAAAATGGAAATTACTTAGCTAAAGTTTAATTTTTTTACTAGTGCAGATGCGAACCAAATTTATCAAAGCCTAGAAAAAAGAACACAAAATAAATAAATGTCTTTTGACAAACACTAACAATACATTTATTTAAGCATCAATAGCCGTGTTTTCGTTTTCCCGACTTCATGAAAAACGCTGGGTAGGTCGTCAAAATATCTACATGGGAAACAACAACGAAAAATAACCTACCAAGATATAAGCGCGTTGAGTTGAAAGCGCTAATGCAATAACCAACCTCATAACCAGAGTCGTAAAAGTAAAAAAATAGTATTAATGTGCTTGGGGCACTGGAAAATACATAGTAATACGGCTGATACATTAGCGCAAATTCCGAATTAACTGCGCTTTTGGGAGTTAACTTGAGCATAATCTTCATTATAAACTCCCAAAAATTAAGAAGATTTGAGCAGTTTTAAAAAATTTGCACCGGCAACACTCTGTACATAAATTGACAACAAAGAGGGTACAAATAATAAGAGGAACCAACGCAATTCAGCAAGTCGCGGGTAAGATTATTTCTACCCTCTTTGTAGACAACAACAGAAAGAAACACTAGGAAATTAAGGGTAGCTGACAGATAGGCGTCGCGCTGGTTTGCAAAATCTGACTTTCGACAGCTAGATGTCGCCGAGGTAGGTAAGAATATGGTGCAATAACCACCAAAGTAGTAATTCTCAATGCTGTTATTCTTCAATTTTGTGTGTATCACGGTAAAATTTGGATCTGATTAAAGAAGACTTATTGGAGATAATCTCCGTGCGTGTATCTATAGCATAAAATGTCAGAAGCCTGGAAATTTCAAAAAACGTCAAATCTATATATATAAAAATGAAATGGTGTTCAGTCGTCACGCTAAAACTCGAAAACGGCTGAACCAAATTATATACTTCCTTTGGGGGTTTTATTTGTTATTACCACGCGCAGGTCATGTATTAAAATCAAAACAAAATATTAGGGGGGCGTGGTATCTCCCATACAATTTTATTAATTCCACCATATATTTATAGCTCATATTATTAATTTATAGGAACTCATTTTTGTTTATTTTCCATATTTTCATTCTGTGTTGAAATGGTTTTTGTCGTAGCTGCGTTTAATGAGTTTCAGTAACAGATGTCGCTGCATGGTTCAACGCAGTGTTCAAATTGGTTCTTTTTTTTTTTTTGTTTTGATACTATCTTGAATGCATATATCTTTTTTAATAATCAAAAAAAGCATTGTAGCCTTAAAATTGATTTAATGAAATTTGGTATGAAACGAACGTGCTGCTGGTGAAGTCTTAAGGTACGGGTACACCTAGCGACACGACGCGACGCGATCAAATAGTTGCCTATTTGATCAACATTGTTGTGTCGTGTCGTGTCGCGTGGTTTTACTGTCGCTAGGTGTACTCTGCTCCATAAGAACACATGCAAAGAATATTTGGTCGCGTCATGTCCCGTCGCTACACAGAGCCAAAGGAACCTAATAAAATAGAACAAAAATGACAAGATATCTGTATAGTTTTTCTTCAAAAAGATAAGCTTCACACTATTGTAGAGGCAATCTTTTTAATGTTATTAAGGAGATTTTATTTTTAATATTTCAAATGAAAAATAAAATAATTTTGCCTTCACCGACAATCGAACTTACAATTTTCGGAATGATAAACCAAGCTGTTAACCATCAGGCCATCGCTCACTTTTGATTGTCAGCGTCTAATTACTGATAAGTGTATAGTTGTTAAGGTTTTCAAAGGAAATTCACATAAATATAATTGAGGAGATTTCTTTTTAACATTTCAAATTAGGAAAAAAAGGAGAGAGAATCGAACTTACAATTTTTGGAATGCTAAACCCAGCTGCTAACCATCCGGCCATCGTGTACTAATGGTTGCCAACGTCTAATTACAGCTTTGTACTAAATGTATAGTTTTTTTAATGAGAATTTCTTCTTAAAACCATAGAGATTTCCCCATAGTTTTTTCTTCGTTTCCACCGTTGCGACTACCCCTTTGCCCAAAAACTGATCATGAAGACAATCTTATCTATATATTAATAGGCTAACACTCTCCATGAATAATTAGGTTTCGCTTATCAACCAAATTCGCTTATCAACCAAATTCAATTGTTATTGCACAATCCAATTTTTTTCACCAAATTTATCTGTCAAATAAAATTTTCGTCAGCTGATTTTCAGTGCAACCAACTACCCTGTCAAAGCTTTAGAGGATAAAAAGTGTGAGTTTTATAGGAAACGAAAACATATTCTAATTTTTATATATATAATAAGCTGGTCTGTAGCCCGATTCCTTAACTTTTAACCACTCGCCAAGCGTCTAGGTTTTCACCAGGGTTTGGCGTTTGCTCTTAACGAAACTGTGATTCTCTAACTTGCCTTTAACGCATTTCCATATTTTCAATACTTCGCACCAAATAAAGCGCCACAAACTCAAAAGACATTTTTATTTCAACTTAAATTTATTATTTTCTCTTAAACACTTTTAAACACCATCAAATTAATCCGCGATAACTAGCTACAATGAAAGTGTTAGCGAAAACAGCTGATCGAGCTTATCGACTTTTAGTGTGGTTAACACTTAGAGAATAGGGAAAAGCGATAAAAATGGCGTTAAACAGAATTAACGCTAACACTTGGCGATAAAATAGTTAGAGAATCGACCTACTGATCTATTTATGTGGGGTGCGAATAAAACAACGTTTTTTCCACCTTACAGCTCAACGTTTCGCTAAGATTTTCTTAGCATCTTCAGGAGCGTAACTATTAGTTTATTTAAAAAACCATAAAAAGAACAAAAATACAAAAACAACATTAGTAAGTGTTACATATTGATGCACAAAGTTTAAATACACATTAAACATTTATATCTAACTTACACTGAAAAAGGTAGATTTTCACATTACATCTAATATTAACGTTCAAAACACTAAACAATAATATTGTTACATTAAAATTTTACAAAAATTAACATATAATGTTGATACCATCATTAGTGGTACACTTGTCATACTAAACTATAAACATAACAAATACGTTGCTGCTATTTCATCGGTGTCTTCTTTTTTGTTAATCGTATATTCCCTTTTTTGCATTATACGAAGGCTCTCCAAAGTATATCTCGTCTTTTCTCTTCGTTCCTTGTCTAATATTCTCGTGTTGGCAAAATCAGCTGTATGGTTGTTTGTTATTGCATGCTGTGATGTTGAGCTGTAAGGTGGAAAAAACGTTGTTTTATTCGCACCCCACAAAAATAGATAAGACCAGCTTATTATATATATAAAAATTAGATAAATTAACTGATCGGAAAAATACGAACATATTCTGTTTGACGTTTTACCTTCATTTTGCAAACGAACACGGAAAACTGAAAAAAATCGCATTTTTTGATGAAACGAAATCACCATAACTCTACTTTTTTTTACGAAAAACACATTTTTAGGTATTTGTTTCCTTTAGGGATCAACCGCTAATAAATTAGCTAAAATTATGGGAGATAGCTCAAAAGACAGGTTTTGGCCTCAGGATCACGAGTCCGGAAGCGCTTTTTTAATTTTTTGTTTCTGTGGAAAGTTATGGTCAAAAAATCGAAAAATGAAACACGGCACGCATTTTTTCGCACGTTTTTAGGTACAGCCTAATAAAATTACAACAACCACACGAAAACTTGCCACTTTCTAAGCTTTTCTCGATTTTTTTTTAAGTTTAATTCACTTATAAAATTTTTAGGGGGTTAAATATTGGAAAAATATATTTTCTAAGCAGAAAATATATTTTTCATACAGTTGAAGATTTCCCAGAAAAATATCCCCAATCGTCTCATTTAAAGCAAAGCTGTAACAAGACGAAGTATCTGCTGTCATCAAAGAAAGAATCGGCGCACCTGCGCCTTGGCAGCCAAGTCACCGTTGATAGCTACAAGTTTGAAACGGTGATAGACTTCGTCTATTTAGGAACCAGCATTAACACCGAAAATAATATCAGTCTAGAAATCCAGCGGAGAATCACCCTTGCCAACAAGTGTTACTTTGGACTAAGTAGGCAATTGAGAAGTAAAGTCCTCTCTCGACAAACAAAGATAACGCTCTATAAGTCTCTCATCATACCTGTCCTGATGTACGGCTCGGAATCATGGACAGTGTCAAGAGAAGATGAGATGGCTCTTGGATTATTTGAGAGAAAAGTTCTCCGGAAGATTTATGGTCCTTCCCGTGATGCCAACGGCGAGTATCGAAGGAAATTTAACGATGAGCTGTACGAGCTTTACGCAGACCTGACCATAGTTCAGCGGATTAAAGCCCAAAGGCTCCGCTGGCTGGGTCATGTTATGCGAATGGACAAAGAAGCACCAGCACAGAAAGTTTTCCTATCGACACCCGAATTCGGCAGCAGAGGAAGGGGGAGACCTCGACTGAGATGGAAACAACAGGTGGAGGATGACTTGAACTCCCTTGGGGTTTCCAATTGGCGTTAAAAAGGAATGACTAGCGTGCTTTGATACGAAACGGCCAAAATCGCCTAGGCGGTTAAGCGTCATAATTAGACGCTGGCAAATAAAATTATAATTCACAGAACTCTGATTTTTTTTTTCAATTTTCCTTGCTTAAAAAATAAAATAAAAACGAAAAATTAAAAAAAAAAAAAAAACAGTTTTCAATGTTTGCCTCCATCGAGAATCGAATATAGGTGGCCTGCAAATAGTAAACATTTATACCCATTCTGGTATAAAAAGGGTACAATTAGTCTCTTCATAGGACATGCTCGAACATATGTAACATACCCACATTTTTTTCAAAAATCAAATCAAAAATCGATATGAGGTGTCTTTTTAAATATTTTTAAGTTACTGTTTTTGCATAAGGCTAGATTTTGCGAGGTTTAACCACTTTCAAATAACTTTTTTTTTAAATCAACATACCCTCACTTTTTTCAAAAATCAAATCAAAAATCGATATGAAATGTCTTTTTAAATATTTTTAAGTTATGGTTAATGAAAAAAGCTAGAAAACTCTCAAACTGTTTTTGCATAAGGCTAGATTTTGCCACTTTTGAATAACTTTTTTTAAATCGTGTCTTTTTAAATATTTTTAAGTTATGGTTAAGGAAAAAAGATAAAAAACCCGGTATGGGCTTATAATATTTCGATATATAACGGTAGCTTTATCGTAACCTTGTGGAATTTTACTTAAAAATACCATATCGTTAAAAATATAAACTTTTTAATGGACAAAAAACTAAATATAGAAGTGCTCTGCGAAAAACCTTCACAGAGCCAAAAAGTTCACCTATAATCAAAGAGATCGACGTCTAAAAAAAGCTTTTTGGCCGGGGAGAGCGAGTGGGGACAAATTTGAAGAAATTTGTGCTGGGAAATCTTCTAAATTTTAGCTTGAATTTCTTCTCAAATTTATTGAAAAGGAAATCGGCAAAAAACAAGGAGTTAGCTTCTTATTTATGAATTTTTTATGTACTTTTGTCAAAAGTTAGAAGAAATCTGCTTGTTTTTATGAGAAAATCTGTTTAAAGTAAATTAATGAGAACATCCTCTTATTTTCACTAGATTCATATTGAATTTATTGAAAAGGAAAACACTATATTTTTACACTGAACCAAAAACGTACATGTTTTTTATGAACAAAGTTTCATAGAAGCTCACACTGATTTTTTCTTAGAATCTAAGAAAAATTACATATAATTTATGAAAAGTGTCTTATTATATATGAAAAAATACGTTAAATTTTATTAACGTCAGAACTTCGTTCTTAAAATATAAGAACTAAAAATCATTAATTTTTTAGCTGAATTTGTTCTTAAATGTTACGAATTTGTTCTTAAATTTTCAGAAATTACGTACGTACAATTTTTTTACTATGATTATAAGAACTTTTTCTTATTATTTAGAACTAGTTTCTTAGATTTCACGAACTTTTTTATGTGTTTTCTTTTTGTATGAAAGGGTTCATACAATCTAAGAATATTTTTCTTACAATTTAAGAACTTTTTCAAGGAATTTAAGAACAGTTCGTATATTGTTTATTCAAACGTTGACAAAGCTAGACGCGCGTGAAAAATAAAATTGTACATATGTAAATAAATTGAGATATATCATAAAATAAAAACTAAATGATTGAAAAACAGAGTTTACAATTGGTCGTACCAAGTAAACTGCACGTGAATCAACTGTGAAGATTCGTGAAATTCGCCATTAGCAGAAGTCAACTGAATTGCTCATCCGCAAACTGCTGTTCCAGCGTTTAGTACGTGAAATAGCTCAAGATTTCTAAACTTATTAACGGTTCCAATCTGCTGCTATTGGTGCTTTGCATCTGGGGCATATTTGGTGAGACTTTTCGGCAATGCCAACTTGTGCGCTATCCATGCAAAGCGTGTTACAATTATGCCGAAAGACATTCAATCAGCACGTCAAATCCGAGGAGAGCGCGCTTAAGTTAAAATTATTTTACATATCAATAATCATAAAAATATATACATGTGTAGGTATCATATTAAAATTTTATTGAAATCAATGAACATGTAATATATAAGTTATCACAAGTTTCTTCCCACAAATGTCATTAACCAAATGGCACAGTTGTCTTCCTAGCCTTCGCCTAGGTCAATCACATTCAGCCAAATTACGACAGCACGCCACCTCATGCAACTAGCTGGATCAGCAGAAATGCTATCACATGGTATGATCGCATATCGTTGTTGGCACACTTCGCTGCGTCAGCGAAACAATAGCTATTGCTATCGTTTGTGGTCATTGCGCTATGACAACATCACAAGTGCCACAATTCTCTTCATCATGTTTAGCTGCATCAGCAAAAGCAGCTATTGCAACAGCAGCAAGTAAACATCGTTAGCGCAACGGTTGTGTCAACGTCGCTAACCGCCAGCAGAGAAGCAGCAGCGTTATCCAACGTCGTGGGTTAGGTGGACAGTTAGGGTAATTATTAAGCTTTAGTTTTAGAAAGAACTCAATAAAGAATACGTGCTAAAAAGCGCAATTGGCGCCCAACGTGGGGCTGGAAAATACTAATCATTTTTGATCCTAGGGGACAAATAATAACCACAAACAAGTTAGAAGGATTTGAAACAAGCATCCTGGCGAATACGAAGTTAATGATAATAACCGCAAACAGGTAGAAGGATTCGAAACAAGCATCCTGGTGAATACGAAGTTAGAAGGATTTGAAACAAGCATCCTGGCGAATACGAAGTTAATGATAATAACCGCAAACAGCTAGAAGGATTTGAAACAAGCATCCTGGCGAAAACGAAGTTAATGATAATAACCGCAAACAGCTAGAAGGATTTGAAACAAGCATCCTGGTGAAATATGAAGTTAATGATAATAACCGCAATCAGTTAAAAGAATTAGTGAAAGTGCAAAACCGAAAATTAAAAAAATAAAAATTAATAAAAAAATAGGTGCTAAATAAACCTGTGTCCTTTGTGAAATTTTTTAAGAAAATCTTTGAATGTTAAATGACCGAGGTGTTGGAGGACCTCTTTAAGAATTTAAATTTAGCAGCAAACAGACAAAATACAATGAATACAGAACAAGTTAGCGAGATAGTAAAAGCAGAGGTCAGGAGAGCTTTAGCCGAACAGAAAACCGAGTTTGACAGAAGGCTTCTTGCTTTACAGAATCAAGTAACAATAAACAAACCCAAGGTAGAAAAATATAGTAGGGTAACAATCAACCCCCTTACTACCTGCGACATTACGCTAGACGCGATAAAGTCCCTTCCGGAATTTTTTGGCCACCAAGGCACGTACGTATCCTGGCGGGAAGCCGCACACAATGCCTATGAATTATTTAGGAGATACGACGGCAGTGAACGCCACTACCAAGCTGTTACTATTATTAGAAACAAAGTGAGAGGTGCTGCCGACGCAGTACTTTCTTCTTTTAACACAGTGCTTAACTTTAGCGCTATAATCTCCAGACTTGACTTTACTTACGCGGACAAACGGCCGATATACTTAATCGAGCAGGAATTGTCCACCCTGAGACAGGGATCAATGACATGCCTAGAATTCTACGATGAGGTAGAAAAGTAGGTAACTTTGTTAGCAAATAAGACAATTATGTATTATGAGAGTGGTATTGCAGACACTATAAATGAGAAATATAGGGCCGATGCACTCAGAGTATTTATATTTTATTTATTTATTTATTTATTTATTTATTATTACGGCTTTTCAAGCCTAAAACTTAAAATTAAAACATTTATAATGTACTTATAAATGACTTATACCACTATGATTATGTGCTGTCAGAATGCACAGGATTCCGATCAGCAATCAACATTGGCCGTTAATGGACCAGTTATGGAACATTTATTATATGCTGTCGGAATGCACGCGATTCCAAACAGCACTCAGCATTGGCCATTTAATGGACCAGTTATGGAAACCTTGTTATTTTAAGGTTGGAAAGGACGTGTTTCCAATCCCCATTGTTTGTTTTGTTATGGAGGTTGGAAAGAACGAGTTTCCAATCCTCCTCAGTAATTTGCTATCAAGTATGATGAGCCTCTCTTTTTAGGTGGTTGGAAAGGACATGTTTCCATTCCACCCATGCTTCGCTTCTCTGAATATTTTGGAAAAAAATGTATTCAAACGGTGCATATCAGTGTAGTTCAGAGTTTTATAGATTTGCCGGAACCCACACAAATAATCCCATCCTTGATCAGATAGACAGCAACAGTTGCAATGTCCTCATATCATTTTCTCCGGTTATTACTGCGTTGTATGGAAATATGAACTCCGCAAGCGACCGATCATGAAAAAGAAGAACATATTGGTGAAAATTTTATCTTATTGGAAGGGATTTACAGTGCGCCATCAAGCACTTTTTGAACGAATTAAAATCTGTAATTTCTTTTATGTGACTAGGTAGTTCATTAAAAGATTTCAGACCTTTATAAAATATATTTTGCTTGTCCATTTCTGTTCTAAAGCGCGGTAGCCTAAAATTATCATTTTCTCTGATGGCATATGAATGACTTTCACTGACATATATAAGTTTATCACTCAGATACTCAGGTAATATACCACGCTTCATATTAAATACAAATTTCATGGTGTGATAAAATATTAGCTGTTTAGCACTGACCCAACTGAGTGCGTCGAGCATGCTCTTTATTGGAGTATCATATCGACTGTTTAGGATGAATCTCATGGCTTTATTTTGCATAATCTGTAATTTGTCGACTTGTGCATCACTAGCCATAAAGAATATTGTTGGACAGTAGATAAAGTGTGGTTCTATTATAGATCTATATACTTTCAGCTTATACTCCTTACTTATATATTTGCATGTTCTTTTCCAGAATCCAATTTTTTTAGCAATTTTGGCAACTATATAATCAATATGATCATTAAACTTCAACTTATTGTCAATCTGAACGCCTAAGTACTTGAATATGCTCACTTCCTCAATCATTGTATTCATAATATGAAGCTCAATGTTTTGCGATTCTTTTTTACTTGTTCTAGATATTATCATAAAATTAGTTTTACTAACATTGAGTTTGAGTTTATTACTACAAAGCCACCTGTATAGTGAATCTAAATCTTCCTGCATTTTACTCATTGCTACCATAATATCCGATTCTCCTACTTCCAACAAAGCATCATCCGCAAACAGTCTAATTTTACTATGTTTCAATGCCGAGGTTATGTCATTTATATAGATATTAAATAGGACAGGCGCTAACACTGACCCTTGTGGCAAACCTATATTTATCGCTGCCTCATCGGAGACCACGGATCCTATAGCTGTTTTTTGTTTGCGATTTGTTAGAAAGCTCTTAAACCACTGCAGCTCTATATCCTTAATGCCTATATTCTTTAATTTGGCAAGCATAAGATCTCTATCTATCGTTTCAAAAGCTCTCTTCAGATCAATGAACACTGCAACTATACTTTTTTTTAAATTAAGTTCTTCTTTCCAGCTCGAGATTACGTAATTTAGCGCCGTTTCGCACGAATGCCCTTCCCTGAACCCGGATTGTTCTTTTATAAATATTTTATTAGTTTCAAGGTAATCAACAAGTTGGTTTTTTACCACTATTTCCAAGATTTTTTCAATATTTGGCAAAGTGTTAATCGGTCTAAATTCCTCACCTAGAACTGTATTCTTCACCTTTCTTATTGGTACTATTGTTGATATTTTCCATGGGTCAGGCACTGTTCCAGTTTTGATGGATTTATTTATAATTAAAGCATAATAATGGCCCATGTATGAAATCGAGTCTTTTATTACACCTTCCGCGAGTAAGTTTTTACCACCAGATTTATTTTTAAATCCGTTGACTATTTTAAGCACCTCATCGACGAATATTTCTTCGAATTTCATAGATGCCCTGGTTGTGCAACTGCTGTTGTCTGACATTACCATTTCTTCAATTTCCTTATTTATATCAACAATACTATCAATAAAAAATGAGTTTAGCGCTTCGGCTATGTCTTTGGGTGCCTCATACGTCACACCTTTTACAATCAACGTCAAGATACTTTCTTCTACATCAGTTAAGTTGACGGCTTGTTTCAAATGTTTCCACATTAGCTTTCTATCTGAACTATTTATATCAATTTTATTCTCCATGTACTTAACTTTCTTAATTTTTATCAGTTTTTTGTAATACTTAGCAATAGCGTTGTATTCTGAAAAATCGCCCGTAGACCTAGCTTGCAACTGCAAGAAATATTTATGTTTATTAACTTCGGTTAATTCTTGATCATACCATTTATTTCTAAGTTTTAACGGCCAGGTTTTCTCAGAAGTCAATGAATCCATGCAGCTTATTATACAGGCATTTATATAATCAACCATATCATTGATATTCATACTATGCAAAGCACTAAAGTCGCATTGCCTTAACAAATGTATCAGGTTCTCCGCAGAGTAATTTTCCCAGGATACTAACTTAATCGCCTTTCGCAAAGGATTTGAATTATTAATTTTAACAGTGAATGAAACGGTTTCATGATCTGAGAT
>CAXKVI010000407.1:30000-37187 GCA_964058755.1 Campiglossa producta | reverse complement strand
TATCCCATCTCAATGATTTTCAACATCGATATTGCACATATGAAAATAGCAATACTTAAAAAATTGCACGTTTAATTGCAGGAGTTATTGCACAAAATCCGTTTATCGGAACAATCGATTGCATGGGAGCTATATGTAATATCGGTCCGATCTTGCTGGTTCCGACAAAGGATTTCTATATTCGAAAATTGTGGCCGCATACCAAATATCTCAAAAACTGAGGGTTCAAACAAGCAGACGGTCAAACGGACATAGCTATATCAACTCATATCGTCATCCTGATCACTTCGGTATACTTATTGATAGGTCCATCTCTTCTTCTTCTCATACTTATAAACAACGGACCAAAGTTATAATACCATTTCATCTTCATGAAAGACCCAAAAAATGTCCAATATATTTAAAAAGTAGTATGGATATGGCCTCCGGAACGGTCCCGAAATGATCACGAAAAACTAGTGAAGGAGTCCCGATACAATTCGCTATTTTCTAAACTCAGAATTCTCATCTACCTACTCCAAAAAAGCCACCTAACATTTTTTCTCCAAGCTCACGCTATATCCATACATTTTCCGAATTTAAGATCTTCTTTTCAACTCACCCTACTATACATGCTTACATGCGCAAGCATTACCCATGCCTATTGAGGTACCTCCTAGAGTGTATAAACCGAATCGGACAAAAGTAGCGATGCGGGCGATCAAAGAGAAAAAATGAAAAAGTGAACAACGAAGCGGAAACCATTCAGTCGAGAATAAAATAAAAAATAAAAAATTATTTCTGCAACGTTAAAAAGTAGCATGAAATAAAACAAGTGAAGCAAGCGACGCCGCAGTTGAATGGCACGAAGAAGGAACGAAATTGAATGAAAATGAATGAGATATCCTGTGATTGATGTGAAGGTAAAGGAGCATTTCAGACCAAAATAAGATGCAAATTTACATACTTAAAAAAAAAAATTAAAAAAAATAAAATTTAAAAAATTATGCCTGTAGAAAAGAAGTAACCTGATTTTGTTTTGAATCTTAATAATATTATAAATCTGAATGTAGCGATGTTTGGATGTTTGGATGTTTGGATGTTTGGATGTTCACGATTTTCGTTCCTCAATCACGTGAGAATGGCAAGACGGATTTTCTTGAAATTTCACATCCAGACAGCTAATAGTCTGGAAGGAAGTATAGGCTATCGATATATTTCGATAAATTTATCGATAACTGAGTTATCGGTCAAAATGTGATTGCCAAAAAAACCTTAAAATTACCCTACAATATGGGTATCAAACGAAAGGGGAAGGCCCCAGGTTTCATTTGGACTTCGATATATTTCGATAAATTTATCGATAACTGAGTTATCGGTGAAAATGTGATTGCACAAAAACCTTAAAATTGCCCCACAATATGGGTATCAAATGAAAGGGCATGACCCCAGTTTTCATTTGGACTTCGATATATTTCGATAAATTTATCGATAACTGAGTTATCGGTGAAAATGTGATTGCCCAAAAACCTTAAAATTGCCCTACAATATGGGTATCAAACGAAAGGGCATGGCCCCAAGTTTCATTTGGACTTCGATATATTTCGATATTCGATATATTTCGATAAATTTATCGATAACTAAGTTATCGGTCAATATGTGATTGCTCATAAACTTTAATGGTACCCTACAATATTGGTATCAAACGAAAGGGGACGTCCCCAAGTTTCATTTGGACCTCGATATATTTCGATAAATTTATCGATGACTGAGTTATGGGTCAAAATGCGATTCCCGAAAAACCTTAATATTACCTATAATATGGATATCAAACGAAAAGGGATGACCCAAGATTTCGTTTGGACCTCGATATATATCGATAACTGAGTTATCGGTCAAAATGCGATTGCCCAAAACCTTAATATTGCCCCACAATTTGGGTATCAAACAAAAGGGAATGGAACCCGGTTTCATTTGGCCTTCGATATATTTCGATTAATTTATCGATAACTGAGTTATAGGGTCTTCATAGAGCAATCTCAACTTTGATCCTCCTGCGACACGCCTAAGCCATCTCCAATCGGGATAAAAATTTTAGTGCGATACAATTGATCGTGGTGCAACCTATCTAGGTGGTGAGACTGGAAAGAATATTACATTCGATTATAAGGACCACCCTAATGTACATACTTACATATGTATTTAGACTTTAAATTTTAGAGTGTGAGTATCACTTTCAATATTACATGCACTACATACATATTGCAAACCTACTATTTAACTTCTCTGCTTTCAAATTTTCTCTTTTGTTGGAAGGTACTGTTAAATGCAAAATTAATATTATATCTATTGCATACCTACATATTTCAAATCTACTTAGTTTCTTTGCTCTCAAATATTCTCTTTTGTTTATACCGTTATAATACATTTGGTTTTGCATACATCCTGAGCAAGTGATATTCGCAGTAAAAGAGTATGAACAGAATGATTATGTACATAGCTCCAATACATACATATTGCAAACCTACTATTTAACTTCTCTGCTTTCAAATTTTCTCTTTTGTTGGAAGGTACTGTTAAATGCAAAACTCAATATTATATCCATTGCATACCTACATATTTCAAATCTACTTACTTTCTTTGCTCTCAAATATTCTCTTTTGTTTATACCGTTATAATACATTTGGTTTTGCATACATCCTGATGCAATTAGGCAAAAAGAGTTTTGTGTCCCAAATAAATAGACGTAATTTGTGAAGTGAAGTGAAAAATAAAGAAAATTAATTAATTGAATTTTTAAAGTTTTTGCAGTGTGAAGTAAGTTATCATTACTGTAAGTAAAAATGTAAAATAAAAACGTGGTAGCCATAGAGTATATTACAGCCCAACCTAACAAAACCGCACGGCGTTCGTTTACCGCACGGACACGAGCGACTTTTTTGCTTCTAGCCGAAATAAATAAGCGTGCGTTTGTAACTCTGCCTGTATGCAAACGTCTAATCGAAATGTCACGCAGAACAAAAATTGGAAATCAAGTTAGATTTTTAGGTTGTACGTTCAATTTCGTTTGCTTCCATGCAAGTTGTATTTTCATGAGACATTTTTGACAGATAACTGACGGAGTGCGTTTATATTAGGTTGGGCTGTAAGCTTTTATACAACTACGAAATAAAACGGAACAGAAATTCCAAGGGTTTAATTTCGACTTTGCTATACTCAAATTTGCATAAAATGCAAATATAGAACGAAAGAGATTTGTTTTCGCATAAATTAATCGACATCTAAATAATAAATAAATTTTGCTTTATATATTCTTTAATATTTCTATGCAAAAAATTCAAATTCCCGGTTGAAAAACATGTCATACTCTTTTCAAATGAGCAAAACACTATATATATTTCGAAAGCGTCAACATTTCTCTATCTAAAACCGTTGAGAATTTTGAAATGGACTTTTAACTAGATTTTTAATGAATTTTTTTTAACTGAAAAAACGGTTTTTTGACCTTAAAACCAGATTTTGGAGGTGTAACAAATCTTTTGAAGGGTGTTTCGTGTATAAGTCGGCCAGATGAGCAATCTCTACTTGGTCGCTTTAAAAGTGTATTCCCTTTTTTTTGTAGCACTGTCTAACCATGCTGATAGCGGTTTTTGCACTTCGAAAAAAAAAATATTTTTTTGCTGATAGCGGAATTTTCTAAATAACATGGCTCTTTTCCGATAACTCCAAATTTTTTAGTAAGATTGGTATTGATAACGTATACCTCCATACTGAAACATCAGAACAAGCACGCCAAAGACTTCAGGTCGCTGAATACATCGAAAGCAACCTTGGTACTGCAACATCAGAACAAGCGCGTCAAATACGTATGGTGGCAGAATACATTGAAAACAATAGTTGCCCTGAAACATCAGAACAGAGCCGACAAAGGAGTATGGTGGCCGAATACTTTGAAAGATATCGCGGTCCTGAAACCTCACAACAACGCCGTCTACAAGAAGCAAAATATAGAGCTACTATTCAACGCGCCGCTGAAACCACGGAAAAACGTCAACAACGGCTTCAACAACACGCTTTATACATGCAAAACAAACGAGCTGCAGAGACTCCACAACAAGCTCAATTACGGCGCCTAGAACAAGCCACATATGTATCGACGCAACGTGCTAATGAAGCACCGGAAACAACTCAACAACGGCTTCAACAACACGCTTTATACATGCAAAGCAAACGAGCTGCAGAGACTCCAGAACAAGCTCAATTACGGCGCCTAGAACAAGCCACATATGTATCGACGCAACGTGCTAATGAAGCACCGGAAACAACTCAACAACGGCTTCAACAACACGCTTTATACATGCAAAGCAAACGAGCTGCAGAGACTCCAGAACAAGCTCAATTACGGCGCCTAGAACAAGCCACATATGTATCGACGCAACGTGCTAATGAAGCACCGGAAACAACTCAACAACGGCTTCAACAACACGCTTTATACATGCAAAGCAAACGAGCTGCAGAGACTCCAGAACAAGCTCAATTACGGCGCCTAGAACAAGCCACATATGTATCGACGCAACGTGCTAATGAAGCACCGGAAACAACTCAACAACGGCTTCAACAACACGCTTTATACATGCAAAGCAAACGAGCTGCACAGACTCCAGAACAAGCTCAATTACGGCGCCTAGAACAAGCCACATATGTATCCACGCAACGTGCTAATGAAGCACCGGAAACAACTCAACAACGGCTTCAACAACATGCACAATACTTGGTGTGGCAACGCTCTCATGAAACCACTGAGGAAGCATACAATCGACGACAAATGCTTTCTGAAAGAGCAGCCCAACGCCGACGGACTTTTACACGAAACACATGGTCTGTATTTGAAAAGGCAGCGTTTGAATATGACACTTCACTTAATTACGCTGACCATAGACTTATAAAAATAGAAAATTTAAACAAAGAGTGTAAGTTTTGTAAGGCACTTTTATGGGTAGGCGAAAAGCCAGGAATGTGTTGCTCCGGAGGAAAAGTTTCTCTTCCTTTAATAGAAGAGCCGGTCGAGTCATTGAAGCAATTGTTTACCTGTGCAAATACAGAGTCACGCATGTTTTTAAGTAATATTAGAAAATATAATTCAAGTTTTCATATGACATCTTTTGGTGCAGATAAAATCATTTCAATGCCGGGATTTTCACCAACTTTTACCATACAAGGCCAGATCTACCATAGACTTGGATCTCTATTGCCGCCTACTAATATGGACTCAAAGTATTTGCAAGTTTATTTTATGGGCGACGAAGAAGCTGAGATTGAACGACGGTCAAGAGTTATTCAAGGAGTTGATACCGAAATAGTGCGAAAAATACAGCGCGTGCTACACCAAAATAACGCATTAGTTAGAGAATTTAAAACTGCGCTTGAAAATATGCCTAACGAAAGCTGTAAAATAGTCATCCACCCTGATCGCGTACCACGTGGACAACACCAACGACGCTACAATGCACCAACAACTAACGAAATAGCAGTCGTCATCGCTGGTAATGAGCAAACCATTGCTAGAGATATTGTTCTACGAACGCGGGATGGTACGCTTTCCAGAATCTCTGACACGCACCGATTCTATGATGCCTTAGAATATCCCATAATATATTGGAAGGGGCAAGAAGGCTATCACTTTGACATTCCTTTAGTGAATCCAAGCACCGGTTGTCCGATCCCGAGTAAAAAAGTATCTTGCAAAGACTTTTACGCTTATCACATGATGGTCAGGCGAAACGACTTCAACTTAATCATGCGATGTAAGCAACTTTTTCATCAATTTCTGGTAGATATGTATGTAAAAATAGAGAGCGAACGGTTGAGATATGTAACACTGAATCAGACTAAAATGCGAGCTGAAAACTATATACATTTGCAAGATGCAGTAAGAGCCGATGGTAATGTAAATCCTAACGATTTAGGACAAATGATCATACTTCCCTCTTCTTTTGTAAATAGTCCAAGGTATCTGCATGAGTACACACAGGATGCATTCGCATATGTTCGTAACTACGGCCGACCAGATTTATTCATAACCTTAACATGTAACCCTAATTGGACAGAAATTACTCAAGCACTTATGCCAGGTCAAACGGCGATCGACAGGCATGATATTGTAGCCAGAGTTTTTAACTTAAAGGTGCAGAAATTAGTTGCTCTGCTTACAAAGGGACAAATATTTGGAGAGATGAGATGTTTTTTATATTCCATTGAATGGCAAAAACGTGGATTACCACACGTGCATCTATTACTTTGGTTAAAAGAAAAACTACGTCCCAGCCAAATAGACGATATTATAAGCGCCGAGATTCCTGATCCACGTATAGACGAATCGTTGCATGAAATAATTGTTAAAAATAATATTCATGGTCCCTGTGGTGTTCACAATCAGCAGTCACCCTGCATGAAAGACGGTAAATGTACTAAAAAATATCCTAGGGCATTATTGGAAAATACACAAACGAATGTCAATGGTTATCCTTTATATAGGCGCCGATCACCCGACCAAGGGGGCAGAGTAATTAAAATTAAAATTCGTGGTGTAAATGAGGAGGTTGAAGTAGACAATAGTTGGGTTGTGCCATATTCGCCACTGCTGTCTAAAATATTTAACGCACATTTGAACGTCGAGTTTTGCAGTTCCGTACAAGCTATTAAATACATTTGCAAATACATATGTAAAGGAAACGACCAAGCCGTATTTAGTGTCCAGCAGGGTAACACCAGTATTAACGATCGTGACGAAGTCCAGCTATTTCGTGCAGGCAGATATGTTAGCAGTAACGAAGCAGCGTGGAGAATTTTTACATTACCGTTGCACGAAAGGTACCCCACTGTCACGCACCTTGCAGTTCATTTACCTAACGGAGAGCGCGTGTACTTTACACAAGGCAACTTTCAGGATAGAGTAGTATCACCGCCAAAAACAACACTCACTGCTTTTTTCCAATTATGCGAGAGTGACAACTTTGCCAGAACTTTGTTATATAGTGAAGTACCGCGATACTACACTTGGAATGTATCCAGAAAAGAGTGGAAACGCCGTTTACAGGGAACAGCTGTTGAAGGCTGGCCGGGTGTTAAAGCAGCTGACGCATTGGGTCGAATATATACTGTGCATGTCAGTAATTTTGAATGTTTTTGCTTGCGGATATTACTCAATG
>CAXKVI010000407.1:7500-20000 GCA_964058755.1 Campiglossa producta | reverse complement strand
CCATACGCAAAACACTCACACTCGCACCACGTCTGGCTCCGCGTTTACTCTATTTTACCCAACTTAATCCTTTTTACGCGCATAAAAGGATTTGAAATTGAAATTTGGTTATTTTTGTTTGTCGTGCGTATACCACAAGCGATTTAAGCGCATTCCGTGCGTTCATCAAACCTTAAGCTAACCCTTTATGGCGCCCTATGCCGCGTTTAATGCTAGCGCTAAACAATTTTTTTTTTTTTTGCTGTCTAAGTTCATATAAGCGCTTAGCTTTTGTTTTTGTTTTCATTTCTGTTTTTGCATTAATTTCTGCTTGTTTTATCCCATATGAGAATGGGTGTATGTACATATGTGTTTCAATTCATACGTTGTTACATTTCCAAATCTAATTTGCATGCGTCATCCCCCTGGGTACAACACTCATCAGATGTGGCTTAGTAGATCTAATGCACACTAATGTAGATTGACAACAACAATAATAAAAACATAATGATGAATACAAAAACAACATGTACATATTGCGACTGATTAATCTGATTCGTAAAGCTGTGTCAAAGCTGATTTCATAGCGACTAAAATGTGTTAATCCTAACTGGGCCATGACTAAGATGAATTGGAGGGAGACGGCGAGGGAGAAAAGAATAGGGAGAAGCACAGGCTTCTTGCTCGATAAGAAAAAAACTAAATATCGAAAAATATTTAAAAAGTTTTAAAGTCGTAGATCCTAAAATAGAAGTACAGAGAAAAATCGAATCTAATCTTGGCTTGCGTCATAATGACGCTTAACCGCCTAGGCGATTTTGGCCGTTTCGTATCAAAGCACGCCAGTCATTCCTTTTTAGCGATAACTGACGCCAATTGGAAACCACAAGGGAGTTCAAGTCATCCTCCACCTGTTGTTTTCATCTCAGTCGAGATGTCCCCCTTCTTCTGCTGCCGAATTCGGGTGTCGATAGGAAAACTTTCTGTGCTGGTGCTTCTTTGTCCATTCGCATAACATGACCCAGCAAGCGGAGCCTTTGGGCTTTAATCCGCTGAACTATGGTCAGGTCAGCGTAAAGCTCATACAGCTCATCGTTAAATTTCCTTCTATACTCGCCGTTGGCATCACGGGAAGGACCATAAATCTTCCGGAGAACATTTCTCTCAAATACTCCAAGGGCCATCTGATCTTCTCTTGACCTTGTTCATGATTCCGAGCCGTACATCAGGACTGGTATGATGAGAGACTTATAGAGCGTGATCTTTGTTTGTCGAGAGAGAACTTTACTTCTCAATTGCCCTACTCAGTGCAAAGTAACACTAGATGGCAAGGGTGATTCTCCGTTGGGTTTGTAGACTGATATTATTTTCGGTGTTAATGCTGGTTCTCAAATAGAGTTCTTAGCCGGCTAAGAACTGTCTCTATCGACATTTGGGATTTTCCGGGATCCCGAAATCCCGTGATTTGAACAAATGTTGTTCCTTGATTTCTGGACGAAAAAACGGCGCTGGAGGCCTGTAATTCGGGATCGGAACTCCCCGGGCTTGATACCTTATTACATACATTGTAAATGAAGCCAAAACCCACATAAAAAACCTCTACCGATTTCAGAGTTTATCAAGCGAATGAGATATTGTGGTCTTTGAGCTATTACGGCGGAGCTTCCGAGGTAGGAAAAGGTAATAGATTAATCAGAATTTGGGGGTGGATTACGATAAAGTCGATGTAACATCTCTCTGAGTCTTTCGAATTATTTTTCGACTAAAGCTCCGCCGGAATAGCTGTTAGACCTCAGAGTTCTGCTAGTTTACAATAAATACAACAACTTCAACTTGAATTTTTTTTTAATTGCTTATAAAGCGCAATCAATTAAGAAAGTTTCAATATGAATAAAAAGATTCCAATTAAAGAGATTGCTTGCATGTGTCTTATTTTTAATACTCACAGCTCACAGCAATAAATTTTGTAAGAAAATTCAAATAATATCTTCAAATACTAATAAATAACTCAATTTCACACATATGTAAGTTTTGTTTGCATAAGTGCACATAGTTTTAAATTTCTTATAAGCTTTCACATTTGCATTTTTTTAGACATATGCATACCAGAGTTGGGCCACTTCGAATAAAAAATTATTAAAAAAAATACTTTTTATCTTTTATACAATTTTGAGTGATAAGTAAACGGTTATTTTGTATTCAAAAATAATGATGATCCCAAAAACGGTCCCGAAATGATCCCGAAAATAGTCCAGAAGTTATGCCACAACAGTTCCGAAATTTTTCCGCAAACAGTCAAGAAATTATCCGGCAAAATAGTACCGAAATAAACCCGAAACAATTTTGAAATAGTACCGAAAATGGTGCATGGTACTTTGATATTCTTCAATAAACAATAACCTATCACACATCACTCAAATGAATTTTGAATAATGAGTAAATTTTTTTTCATCGTCACTCTTCACTCAGATTTTCTAATAATGCCCATCACTGATGCATACATACCCGCATACATATAAAATCCTGATATGTAAACATAACTACAATTTTAACCAATTTAGCAATAAATTGATTGTAAAATTGAGTAAACTAATAAAATATGCCAAATTGTATTTAACATCTTCTATTCATGAAATTTTTAATTGGTATTTATAATGAAATTTGTTTTGCTAAATCGCACACATATGTATAGATATTGCTTTGCTATGGAAAAACTATACTACGCAGTTCTAGGATAAATATTTCTGTATAACTTTTCCGAACATATAAAAAAACACCAGCAATCCAGCAATCGAAATAAAAAATGACACTGAAGATGGCACAACCGTTGAAACCGGTTTGTCAAAACCCCAAATTTATTAAGGGATGCCGGAAAGTCACATAAAAAGATCCATCAAGCAACACGGACCGCCAGATAGGAAAACACGCAACCACGCAACCACGCAATCACTTTGTGATAGACGGACGACATGCTTCCAGCGTTATGGACGTTTCGTACGATGCGGAGTCCGAACATCGACTCCGATCACTACTTGGTAGCAGCCAAGATTCGTACCCGCCTAAGTACAACAAAGGTGGTGCCACAAAAAAACACGAGGAAAGCTGGACGTTGAAAAACTACAGTCACAACAAGCCGTCAATGATTTCGCAGAACGACTCACCCACCTGCTCTCTGAGAGCACAATTCAACCCAGCAATATCATCGGCATACCCCAGCAATTGCAAGCTCTTGTAAAAGATTGTGCAATTGCGGTTTAACTCTGCTGCTCGAATTATCTTCTCCAGCATCAGGTTAAAGAAATTGCACGAAAGGGAGTCGCTCTGTCTGAAGCCTCGTTTGGTTTCAAATGGCTCCGAGAGGTCCTTCCCGATTCTGACGGAGCTGTTGGTTTTGCTCAACGTCATTTGGCAAAGCCGTATAAGCTTTGCAGGGAAGTCAAATTCAGACATGGCGACATACAGGCAACTCCTTTTGGTTGAAATCATACAGTCCATATTAAATGCTTTATGAACTAGTATGAGACTAGTATATTTCATATTAGTCCTTTTTTGATTAGTATGGGGACTAGTTCATTTTATTGAAATCATATTAGTCCAGGCTGAACTGGACACTGAAGAAACTGGTATTTTACATCCAGTATGAACTAGTATGGGGACTAGTATATTTCACACTATTCCCTTGTTGGACTAGTATGAGAACTAGTTCATTTTTTTTAAATCATACTAGTCAAGGTTGAACTAGTATAGAACTGGTATTTTCCAACCAGTATGATTCTAGTATTTCATGACAAGATAGACTACAGGGAGACTGTGTGTTGGTTCTCAGATTTTCGGAAAATTGTGCTACTAGGTGCCTAGGCCTGATTTAAAAACAAACAGCAGCGCGTTTGCGGCTTTAACTGTGAAAAATATCATTTTGAAACTTCTTTTTAATTGCCTTATTTACTTGCAATTCATTAAATCCGCTCATTAAGCATTCAATTTGTCGCACCCACTTATTTTACTCAGTTTTTTTTCGCTCATATTTGGCGGCATTTCTTTACCAGCATAACCGCGCGACACGCTTTTACTACAGTCGCCAAGTTAACGTCATCCGTTGCCATAATTTCATGTTATTTATTTACACTTTCTTTTTTTTTTGTTTTTTTTTTTCACATTTGCAATTTGCAATTTCATTGCAATCAAGTTGCTTTCTGCTTTTATTTTGTTTTTGCTCTGTACGCGTTTCCTTTTTAATACGTGTCCTTCATTTGAGTTCGTTTGTGTATTTCAGCTTCATCGTTTATTTCATTCTCCAAAATCTTTCTTGGTTTTTATCACATGCGCTACCGCCTTTAGTTTCGTTTACATGACCGCCCTTTGATTACTTCACATACATCAGCTATTGGTAAATTGGCGTTTTCCATTCTCTCATTCTTCGAGCGCTCATGATAAATTATTTTTCTTCTCATTCAAAAGTAGTGGACAGATTTTGTTTGCTTTACTTTGAGATTTGTTGGCAATATTTCTCTGTGGTCTTTGGTTCTGTCAGTCCAATATTGTTTTTCGTGTTGCAGCAACATTTAAACTTGATGATCTGTGATATCGCGTTACATTTTTAGTGGTAGAAAACAAAAGTTCGTATAGGCTTAGACCAGGCCTAGGCACCCAATGGGATAATTGTCCGAAAATCTGAGAACCATCTTCACTTCACTTCTTTGCTTGGCCTCTCGAACAATGAAACTGTTGCTGTGTTTGTGAGAGCGCTATGATCGAACTGACCAATCAATGGATGCCGTTGGTTATGCTCAGCTGCTCACTTGCAAGCAACGACTCATAAACATACATTTTTGCTTCGGTACTTGCGTGTGAGCGACGGAGCAATAAGAGATGACATAATTTGATTGGTGCGATGACCTCTCTTTCACCAATACAGCCTCACTTCCAATTCTGCCGGGTCCTGTGTTAGACCCAATTATAAGTTGAGCTTGCTTTATTCGACAAAAGAGTATCTATGTAGCAGAGAAGTTCTCTATACAAGCATATATCTACAGTATATTCCTAATTTACCTTCCCAGCAGAAACTGATGGACGTGTGGCCTTAACTTACTTACTTACTTAAAATAGCCTAAAACCGCCTAGGCGATTTTGGCCGTCCAAAGTTGGATCTCATTGGAATGTTTGTTTTATGTGGTGGGTCCCAAAACCCTATGCAAAACCCGTTTCTCGTGGAGTTGGATTTAAATTACACATTTATATAGCGAACCGCTTGCAGCCGCAACGCAAGAATGACAGACGCTGCTGTTGAAATCCCCTGACAAGCCCTTAAACCGATTATGTCGGAGTGGACTTGTCAGGTTGTCGCCTTCTTACCGCAGTTTACCACTAGCTGCTTGGACCGCACATAGATGAATCGTTCTGCCCATTCCCCATTGAATGGCGGTCTGCAACTTGAGTGGACTTCTACACACGATCCCATCCTCCTGGCCTTAACAAGTCTCACAAATGGTTCGAGGAGGAGTATTGCCTACGTACAGGAGTGCCAGCCAACCAAGGACTGACGGACTGATTCTGATGACCCGTTTCCGAGATATCGACTAAAATGTGGACCAGGTGTGACTCTAAAAAGTGTTTAGACAATATGGGTGCCAAATGAAAGGTGTTGATGGGGGCTTTAACAGGGTATGGTTCCTAGTTCCATATGCGAGCGCGGTTCCGATATATTGACCTAAATGTGGACCAGGTGTGACTCAGAGGATATTTATACGACATGGATATCAAATAGAGGGCGTTTGCGGAGCTCTTAACAGGGAAGGGTTCTAAGTCCAATCAATGTACGAGCCCGTTTTTCAAATATCGCCTGAAATATGGGCCAAGTGTGAGTTGAGAACGTGTTTGTACGATGTTGGTATCAAAGTAAAGGTGTTGGTGAGTATTTTAAAAGGGAATAGTTCCCTGTCACATGTACGAATTCGTTTCCGAAATATCGAACAAAATGTGGACAAGGTGTGACAATTTGGGTACCAAATGAATAATGTTGATGAGGGTGTGGTTCTCATACTCCAGCCAAAATGGGACATAGAGTACTTTTTTTGAGTAACAATGTATTAAAAATTTTTTTTTTTTTTTTTCAAATAAATTATTGTCTGATATTTTGTTTTATGAAAACTCAAATAACATACGACAATCTTTTATTCGATTTACCAATGATTCTTTGCATTGCTAGGTCCTTTACCATTCAGGCGCTTATGCTTAGAGAGCAGCAGCAAACCACATATTGCGCTCTCTCTCTCTCTCTCATTTACCCAACAATGTGTTAAGGATTGGTTTAGGGTTATGGTTAAGGTTAAGGTTGGGGCCAACTGATTGTTGATGTTCACTTATCTACTGCCCTCAAGCGCTTCAATTGAGCGTCAGTATATGAGTAGGTACTCGTATTTTCTGCTACCAATTTAACATTATCCTTTTCATTGCGGCAAAAATATGTACATAGCAAATAAGTTGTTTGTAAGCATATGTTTCTCACTCTCTCCTTGAAATTTTCTATCTTCTGACTTTTAAGCTTTCGCTGTAGCACAAAAGACAACTTCTGAACATAGCTTTGGAGTATGCTTTGAGTGAGTTCTTGTTAAGAGTCTGATTTTTATATTCAATTTGCAGTCGACTTATAAATATATAGAAATACATGTAGAAAATGTTCATGCAAGTATAAACAAAAGCATATGCTGCCCTCCAAAAGCTCACCATTATCGACCACTTGGCTATTAAGAGCAAACATACAGTTCCACGTGTAAGCAGTGGTAAAGGATGTGAGAAAACGAGAAGAAAATGTTGGTAAGGATGCTTATAAAATAACAAGTAAGGAAGTGTAAGTTCGGGCGAACCGAACATTAAATACTGAGCGGTAGTTTTCAGAAGGGGATAACAATGATATAGGCCCTAGGAAGATTTATCAAAAAGTTTATACTATTTTAGCAATTTATCTTACCAAATAAGGACATTTTCGAAGTTTTCGATATCGAAAGTAGGCGTGGTTGGAGGACGATTTTATCCAGTTTCATCAGGTGTACTCCCAAAGATATATAGTATGCTTTGTGCCAAATTTCCGCGTTTTACCGTAATCAGTTTAAGAGTTACGACCAGTCGAATTTTCAAAAATGCCTCCCGAAAAAGGGGGCGTGGTTATCATCCGATTTCCCCCATTTTCAATAGCAGACTACCTTGGCGAGAAACTAACCTTTGTACCAAATTTCATACAAATATCTTAATATCAAGTTATGTCAATTTATGTGATTTTCGATATCGAAAAAGGGGGCGTGTTTATCATCCGATTTTGCCTATTTTCAATGGAAACCTACTTCGGCCAGAAAGTAACCTGTGTACCCAATTTCACGCTAATATTTCAATTTTTACTCAAGTTATGTCAATTTATGTGATATTCGAAATTTTCGATTTAGAAAAAGGGGGCGTGGTTACCATCCGATTAGGCCCATTTTCAATAGCAACCTACTTCGGCCAGAATGTAACCCGTGTACCAAATTTCATTTAAGTATCTCAATTTTTACTCAAGTTATGTCAAATTATGTGATTTTCGAAATTTTCGATATCGAAAAAGGGGGCGTGGCTATTATCCGATTTCGCCCATTTTCAATGGAAACCTACTTTGGCCAGAAAGTACCCTGTGTACCAAATTTCACCCAAATATTTAAATTTTTACTCAAGTTATATCAATTTATATGACTTACGAAATTTTCGATATCGAAAAATGGGGCGTGGTTATCATCCGTGTTTATCATCCGAAAGCAAATAATGCATACTTTTCTATAACGTCATGTAGAAATTTTCAAAGAAACGTAACTTGGAAACTTCCCGTTTATTTACTTCCTTCTGGCTGTACTTGGCTAATGAGCAGAATTGCTTTATTTTAAACGACAGCACATAGCACAGCTCATAACACTTATTGAGAGGCAATTATAATGTCAACAGGCAACTCTCATTGAAATTTGTCTCATGCTACTTCTTCTAAGAAGCGTAAAAGTTTTGCTAAAGGATTAATGCCTAAGTCTTTTATCCTTGTGTCGAGCCTAATAGAAGGAGTTGGTGGAGGAGTCTGTTAAACAGGAAACTTGTTAGAGGCCGCTCATATCATGCAGAAAGAGGATAACTCGAGTGAGAACATATTACTCTACATATGACTTAGTTATGCTGAGGATATAGTCCTTTATAATTACACAAGCTCACTTACCTATGGCAATTATAATATTGCGATATATGTAATTGGTACAAAGTTGGAATGTAATCAGCTCTTTACTTAATGATTTTTCTCTTCTTATACAGTTTCGCGAAAAATCGTTTCTTGGAAGAACAAGTCATCTCCGAAGTATTTTAGATCACATTGAATTATTTTAAGTTCCACACATAAGTTTAGGAAGGAGCAACCTTAATAGCATTTGCTTCTTCATTTTTATAACAAAAACAAAATACTTAAATCGAGTCTGAGCAAATGCTCGCCTTTTATGGAATTTATGCATTTCGTCCCAGTTTGAGCAAAACTCAAGTAGGAAGTGGAGAGAAAATGGAATGAAAAAGATAAAACAAGAAGAAAGAGGAAAAAGAAAGAGGCAGAACAAAGAGGCAGAAGAAAGAGGGAGTGCAGGAATAGACTCAGATCTGGGAAGAGATATAGAAAGTGTGAGAGAAAGCGGTATTAGGAAGTGGTAGAGGGAGTGCAGCACAAAAAACGAAAACGCAGAGAGGACAAAAAGGAGAGGAGCGAAAAGGAATAGTAAAATGATGACAAAGATGAAAAGACAAGGAAAAGAGATTGTAAGAGTATTAGAAGATGCAGCAAAACAAGTGAGGAAGAGACATACGGCCCAGAAGACAAGTGAAATTTGGTAAGAAAAATTAGAATGAAGAAGAAAGTGAAAAAGAAGAAGGAGATTAGAGGGATATTTTTAAACTGGGTCAACCAAACATATCTTATTTGAAAAAATTGTCACTTCTTGCACAGTGACATAGTGTCAAGAATAAAACTTTACTTTCCTGGAACAGAGAAATAATTCCAAGTTTGAAAATTGTCATGCCTTGCATAATCTTATAACTTTAAACGAGCTAAACCTTTATTTGTGTATATCCGGACTATCTCAGCCTATTTGGATACAATTTTGAATATAGATAGTATGATTGATTCTAAGACTATCCATTTGGGGCGGTTAACAGGGTTGCCACCTAGCTCAATTTTTTTTTAAATTTTGTAGCAAAATATGTATGCCAATATGGATATCAAATAAAATATATTTTCAGCGACATACGACAACTAAAATATTTTCAAGTTGGGTTGCCACCTAGGGTTACCACCTTACTGCAGTATATTAGTATATCCGGACTATCTCGGGAACCGCTTGACCGATTTGGATAAAATTTGGCATATAGATAGTATGATGTATTCTAAGACTATCCACTTGAGGGTTGCCACTTGGGGGTGTAGAGGGTTGCCACCTATCTCGATTTTTTTAAATTATGGAGCTAGATGTGACAATATGTGTAACAAATGAAAGGGTATTTTCGGCGACATACCAACTAAAATATTTCCAAGTAGGGTTGCCGCCCAAAGTTACCATTTTACCGAAATGTATTTGTATTGTATATTTTTGGGATCATATTTGGACTATTTTAGGATCATTTAGAGATCATTTAGGGTTCAATTTTGGATTAATTTTGGACAATTTTCGGTCATTTTCGGATCATTTTTGGATCGCTTTGGTATAATTTTTGGGTCATTTTGTGAACAATTGAGGGTCTTTTTGCGTTCGTTTTGGGATTATTTTGGGATCATTTTTGGATAATTTTGGGGTCATTTTCGGATGATTTTGGGTACATTTAAGGGTGTTTTTGGGGTCATTTGGGAATCATTTTTGGATAATTTTGGGATCATTTTAGGGTCATTTTGGGATCATTTTTGGCTCGTTTTGGGTTCAATTTCGGATCATTTTGGAAACATTTAAGGATTATTTTGGAATTATTTTTGGGTAATTTTGGTATCATTTTGGGTAAGTAAAGTTATAGCTATATATATATATATTGATAGCACCGTGCAATTTCGGTCACCCAGGTAGTCATAATATACCTAACAACTAGAAAATGGTCCAAGCAGTGTCATAACCCCAAGCAGTGAAAATATTCACACCAACTCCTAAGTAGAAAATGTTTGCTCCATTGACAGTGACACAATCCTAGCTGTCACTTCTGGCACCTTGAAATAATTCAAGCTAGAAAAATTGACACTTCTTATACAGTAAAAAAAATTGTCACTCCAGGTGAAATATGTAATTAAAAGTGGAAAGGTTGTCACCTATTGAACCCTAGCACAACGCTTGGCGGAAAAATCATGGTGACATAATAATTAGTAGAAAAAATATCACAAGTGGGACATGAAAATAATTCAAAGCGAAAAAAAACATTGGTAACAATTTACACTATTTCTTTAGTGCCATAACCCAAAAAAAAATATTGATTATCGTACTTCATTTATATTATGTCACGTCACCAATATCAGACCTTAGCCAATATACCATGCTCATAAAATGAATCAAGTTGATGATATAGTTTTATATAAACAAAAAATTACAACAATAGTTAGTACATTACATCCCACTCACTGTGGTTGATTTTATTTTATTTCGTTTTGCAATTATTTTTGTTCACATAATGATTGAACAAAAAAAAGCTTTCAGGGTGACAAGGGTGACAAAGTCAATGGAAATAGTGTCAAATGACTTTATTTCGCAACGCAAATGGAATTCGTGTCAATTGGCACTATTTCTATTTTGTTAAAATAAATTTGATCGAATAATAACAAAAATCTTAATTTGGAATTAAAAATCGCACGATTTTGAATTTTAAATAAATTTGAAAGTCGTGCTCCTGAATACTTTAAATTTATATCAGATTATTAAATAAAACTTTACAATTAAAAAACTAGGACCATTCAGTATTTTAAATTAAAATCATATGATAAAATGCTACGCTTATTTGTAATGTTGAAGATCACATCATTAAACTTAAACATCGCGTGATGTTCAATTGTCATGCTATAAACAATGTTGACGCTATTTCCATTTCGATTAGGAAATAATGCAATAAATATATTGACATAGAGAAATTAAGTCAACGGATCTTATTTCCATTTCGAAAATGGAAATAGTGACAATTTACACTATTTCCATTTGAAATGCGCAATAAAGTCAATTGACATTATTTCAATTGACCTTGTTACCTGTCACCGCTATCAGTGTTAGCAACATAGCGTTGTTTTCATTTTTAATTAAATAAAGAACTGCCTGCGGAGGGGCGACAAAACCACAGACTCCTCGGCGGGGCTGACACAATACACGCTTTTGTGGCTTTGGCAGATCTGCTTGTTTTCCGCGTATTTGTATGTTAACATTTTTTGTTGCTTTTATTGTTTTTGTATTATTTTTTTCTGTTTCGCCATGTATTTTCATTAAAACAAATGAAAAGTTCTATTTGAGTTCCAATGGCAGTAGTAACATCAAAAACAACAGAAGCAAAATAGAAAAAAACAACTGGAATAACAACAATATGATAGAAACAACAACATTCACAAATACCAGCAAACCCCTACTGCTTCCGCCTAGTCACAAAACAGAAAAGTTGGGAAACTGTTTCGAATGGCGTTTAAAAAAATGAAAAATGTAACAGACGGCCTTTGAAAGAATATCACAATGAAATGCATTACATTAACAGGATGTGTATAATTATTTACAAAGGTATTCTCTACAAAATTAAAAACATATTTTTTGTTTATAAGGTCATTGAAAATATATGTACGTACGTTTCCCTTCTGTTAGTGCAGGTGCTTTAATATCACCGTTGCGCAACTCATGCAAAGAATAAACACATCACTGGCTGAGAAGGGGTTAAGTACCTACTGTAGATAACCTGCTGTTAAATTGAAGCCACTCCTTCATCGAAATCTATAAGGATAAGGATAAGGATAAGGATAAGGATAAGGATAAGGATAAGGATAAGGATAAGGATAAGGATAAGGATAAGGATAAGGATAAGGATAAGGATAAGGATAAGGATAAGGATAAGGATAAGGATAAGGATAAGGATAAGGATAAGGATAAGGATAAGGATAAGGATAAGGATAAGGATAAGGATAAGGATAAGGATAAAGATAAGGATAAGGATAAGGATAAGGATAAGGATAAGGATAAGGATAAGGATAAGGATAAGGATAAGGATAAGGATAAGGATAAGGATAAGGATAAGGATAAGGATAAGGATAAAGAAGGATAAGGATAAGGATAAGGATAAGGATAAGGATAAGGATAAGGATAAGGATAAGGATAAGGATAAGGATAAGGATAAGGATAAGGATAAGGATAAGGATAAGGATAAGGATAAGGATAAGGATAAGGATAAGGATAAGGATAAGGATAAGGATAAGGATAAGGATAAGGATAAGGATAAGGATAAGGATAAGGATAAGGATAAGGATAAGGATAAGGATA
>CAXKVI010000407.1:0-2500 GCA_964058755.1 Campiglossa producta | reverse complement strand
TTTATTTATTTTATTTTATTTTATTTTATTTTATTTTATTTTATTTTATTTTATTTTATTTTATTTTATTTTATTTTATATTATTATATTTTATTTTATTTTATTTTATTTTATTTTATTTTATTTTATTTTATTTTATTTTATTTTATTTTATTTTATTTTATTTTATTTTATTTTATTTTATTATATTTTATTTTATTTTATTTTATTTTATTTTATTATATTTTATTTTATTTTATTTTATTTTATTTTATTTTATTTTATTTTATTTTATTTTATTTTATTTTATTTTATTTTATTTTATTTTATTTTTTTTTTTTTTTTATTTTATTTTATTTTTTTTTATTTTATTTTATTTTATTTTATTTTATTTTATTTTATTTTATTATATTATATTATATTTTATTTTATTTTATTTTATTTTATTTTATTTTATTTTATTTTATTTTATTTTATTTTATATTATTATATTATATTTTATTTTATTTTATTTTATTTTATTTTATTTTATTTTATTTTATTTTATTTTATTTTATTTTATTATATTTTATTTTATTTTATTTTATTTTATTTTATTTTATTATATTTTATTTTATTTTATTTTATTTTATTTTATTTTATTTTATTTTATTTTATTTTATTTTATTTTATTTTATTTTAATTTTATTTTGTTTGGTGTTCTTTTATTTTACTACTGACTACTTTTGGTTCTCCCTGTATATCTATATGTAGTTAAATATTTCATTCAAATCTACAGTCCAAATCGATGAACCGTTAAAGCGTTGAAGCGCATTCAATTGCTCCGTTTCATCCTTTTGGAAATGCACATTAACCTTTTCGTGATTACAGTTCCGGTAGCTTTATAGATCTCGCTATCCCAGACGGCCTTTCAATGAGCGACGAGTTGCACCATCGAACTCACGTCTCAGCGAACGAGGTAGTGCTCGCTTACTCGCCTTTAGCTGTATTGTTTTAATTTTGTACCATTTCTTCCAACGCTATTGTTACTCTATGTGCAAATGTTTTTTATTTGTGCTATGCCATTTCAATTAGTTGAGTTCCTTTACACTTGTCTGTCGGATTGTCATGATAGCCTTTAAATATTTTTTGTAATTTTTATAACTTTCATGAACATGATGAAGAGGTATATTTACTATGGGTCCCATTATGTATGACGAATGATAGCTCAGACGAACGATTCGTCTGCTTCCAAAATTGCATTTTCCTTCATTTTTGTTTTTCATGTCAAAGAAAAGTCGAAATATTAAAAAAAAACCTATTGAGCGAATGAAAATGATTGATAATGCGATGGCTACGCGATAATGTGAGCAGACGAATGAGGCCCTATGGTTCCATTTTTTATTACTACTGGAAGAAAAAAATAGAGTCCCATCAATTGATCTATTGTTGGTAGATCTCTGACTCCATTTCTCTCCTCCGCACTCATTCAATGGATTCATAGCTTTTCCATAGAAGTTAATGAATAGCTATATGGAAGTCGACATATGTGCAGACTGCCTTATGCATAGTACAAATTACATACATACATAGATCATACGTACTTACATCTAAAACAATAAACTCATTTGTTTTACCATATAAATGAGCACGAAAAAAAATGTTTCTATAAAAATTGTAATGCTAACAAAAGTATAAAATCATGCAGACAGATAGACAGACAGCTACAAACAGTCTAATGTTGCAGACAGCATAACAATGGAGTCACATGTGTGCAAGTTCAGTACTAAATTGCAGTATTCACACATTTGCTAGCAGTTGTTATCACACAAACATAGTTATATACATTTATTTACGTTATTCCTTAAATGAGTTGAATATCCTTTTCAATAATTAAACCCTCTCTTGTCCGGAAGTCTAACATACGCTGATTGCTCTTTGCCCACTCGAATGCGCTATCTAATCATGTTCAATTAATGTTGTTGTTTTTGTAGTTTGGTTGTCAACCTTGCCGTGCTATGCTGTTCTTACATTAGCTCTTAGCCTCGTTCGTTCACTCCACTCTGCTTATTTACCGTTGCTTCGAGTAATATACTCATTCTACTCTCTGCTTAGCTTGACGAAGCACAATGCGCTTTGTATGTATGCTTTCATTATTTGCATGATTTGTAAACTGTCAATTAATTTGACATTTCAATACAATAAAAAGTGAAGTGAAAAAAAGTATTGAAATTCTTAGTGAATTGGCTACTTGACTTAAGGGCAAATGCTTGATGCATATCTCAACGCTTTTATATAAATGGGAAATTTCCTTAGAAGTACTTATCTACTTATGCTATGCGATATTTAACCAATTATATTTCTTTTAGGTACTAATAATAATAATTTGTGGTCTTTATTCTTTGAGTATTTTTTCTCGCAAACTCTAAAGCTTGTTTGATATGAAGTACTTGGCAAAGATATTCTTATTAGGCCAGAAATGTATTTAGTTAATTATCTTATTAACTTTGAATCGGCATGAAGAGTGGCCAAACCGGAGGGC
>CAXKVI010000406.1:0-37204 GCA_964058755.1 Campiglossa producta | reverse complement strand
TTAGCGTTACCCAGGGTGCACCAACTGGGAGGCGACCTACTTTTACATTCCGTCGTTTCATATGCCGACGACTGTACAATAATGGCGACGGGGACTGATGAACTCTGTACGAAAATCAACGGTTACCACTGCGACCTTTCCAGGTTTTTCACTGAGCGAGATCTGACGATATCTCCGACTAAATCAACGGCGACGTTTTTACGACATGGACGCACCAGGTGAGAAATGAATTAGACATTTTCGTTGATGGCACTAAGCTACCAACTGTCAGCCACCCAAAGTTATTAGGGATGGCACTGGATAATACTTTCTCCTTTGCTGGTCATGTGTCTGCAATGGTCTCAAAGGTACGTGGTCGCAACAAGATCCTCAAGTCACTTGCCGGCAGTACTTGGGGAAAAGACAAAGAAACGTTGCTGACTACATATAAGGCCATTGGCCGACCAGTCTTTGACTATGCTGCATCCATATGGTCGCCTAATGTACATAACACCAACTGGACGAAGTTACAAGTCTGCCAAAATACTGCCATCAGAACTGCTACGGGATGTATCCTCATGTCTTCCGAGTCTCACCTCCATCAGGAGGCAAAACTGCTCAATGTAAAAGAGCATGCGGAAATGCTGAGCAGGCAATTCCTTCTGAACTGCCACAAGCCAGCACATCAAAACCGTCATCAACCGAGAGACATAAGGAAACATCTCCGTAAGCATTATGATGAGATCCGGCATCATATTACCTTGCCGTTTGATCTGCAGAATCATAAGCGGGCTCTAACCGACATCCACACCGAGTCGGTAGACACTTTTGTCGGATCTCTACCTGTGAATCCCGTTCTGAACAGTCCTCCACCGGAAATTGCTGAAGAAGAACGCACCTTACCAAGGGAGACAAGAGTCACCTTGGCACAGCTTGGGTCTGGATATAGTGTAAGGTTAAACTCCTACTTATCCAGACTTAATGATACAATCTTAAACACATGCCCTGCATGTGGTAGGACCCCCCATGATACTCTACATCTATTCAATTGTTCATCTGAACCTACTCTTCTAGCCCCTCTGTCCCTCTGGACAAACCCTGTTGAAACTGCACGTTTCCTTGGACTCCCCTTAGAAGAGCTTGATGAAGATCTTCGGAATGATCATACACTCTAGACAGGGCAATGCATTGTTAACAACAACAACAACATTCGGTTTTGATTTCAAGAAATGGATGCATTGCATACCGTAAAGCTAAGAGTGGTTCCCAAGTGACACAAAATGGTCCCCAAGTGGTCCAAAGCAACACAAAGTGGTACATAAGTGGTCCGAAAGTCACACAAAGTGGTCCGCAGCTCGTTCATAAGTAGTCCCAAGTGGACTGAAGGTGACACTAAGTGGTCCATAAGTGGTACAAAAGTACCACAAAGTGGTCCCTAAGTGGTCCAAAAGTAACACAAAGTGGTCCATAAGTGACACAAATTGGTCTCCAAGTGTCACAAAAGTAGCACAAAGTGGTCCATAAGTGGTCCCCAAGTGGTCCGAAAGTGATACAAAAGTAGCACAAAGTGGTCCATAAGTGGTCCCCAAGTGATCCGAAATTTTGGACTACTTATTGACCACTTTCGAACCACTTTGTGTCAATTTCGGACCACTTTGTGTCAATTTCGGACCACTTTGTGTTTGTGTTTTGGACCACTTATGGATCACTTTCGGACCACTTTGTGCAATTTCGGATCACTTGGGGATCCCATATGGACCACTTTCAGACCACTTTGGGGTCACTTTTCATATGTAATCGTTTCAACGAAAAAATATGCCCTTGCGCGGTGAAAATCATTGTAAATAGCATCATTGTGAATAAATTTGGCACTTTTTTTGGTTTCCTTTTTGTCTCTACTCCTTCCATCTTCCTATCTCATTCTATCATTTTCTAGAAGATAGGAGAGACCGCCATGTTGATGTGTCACCATAAGTAATTAGAAAATTTAATAAGATTTTTGTTGATTACTAATTGTTGTTTAAACAAAAAATCATTTATACCCAAATTTAATTGGAATACTAGCTTAAACTCGAGTTCATTGTCAACAACAATATGAATAAATTAAAAAATGTCCTGTTAACTGAGTTCATGGCTCAACGTGAACGCCATATAAAGATTTTATGAATCAATCACCTTGCATATATAAAGTTGTATGAGTTAATAAAAAAATGTTACTGAAATAGCTGAAATGGCTGTTTTATTTTCATTCTTTAACCTTTAAAGCTGATACGGGTCGATTTTCTAGTCGGTTTGCTATTCGATTTTTGTCATTCCACCGTGTAAATAGCCATTCGACCAAAATCGACGAGAAAATCAACCAGCAAATCGAACTGCTTACTTTCACGTATTGCCGCTTCTGCGATAACGGTATATGTACATGTACATTACCTTTCGTACCGAAACGACACGGGTTGTTTTTTTTTTTATCGATTCGGCCAAGAGCAATACACCCCGAAGTGACCCTGTCTAACGCGTCACGATTCCCCCCCCCCCCCCCCCCCTAATATTGTCATCCCTGGAACAGCCCCTTGCAGCACGGCTGCTCATCATTCTATTGATCCGGGCTGGCATTGAGCCAAATCCTGGTCCAAGAGAATGGTTCTGCTGCGTTTGCCGGAAAAAATGTATACCAGACGCTCACACTCAGTTCAGTGTGTGTCATGCAGAGGTTGGTTACATAAATCTAGTTGCTCCGGACTAGATCCTAAAACACACCGGCCCACTAGTTTCTACAAAAGTTTTGTGGCGCCCTGCTGCTCACGTCCTAGGACGTCCCGAGGCAAGCGACGCGCAAACGTTGCATTGTCGCCTTCTACAAATTCAGTCTCCACGACCTGCAATACATATATTGCTCAGCTGAACATGTGTGTTCCCGGCTGTAGCTCTCGTCCTAGTGCGCCAACACCACAAGCATTCACCCATAGCTACTTTCTACGTAGTACATCGGTCGATGCACTACCGAGCGTCAGCCCTTGCCTCTGAACCCTCCACTAACTTCTTCCGGTAGTAGCACGAATTTGAGTCCAGTCCATCAGCTTCTGGTCCCTCATACTTCGTGCACTGTATGTCGGCACAGGATATATGCGTCGGTGGCATCGGTCAAGTGCAACTAATGTCTAGGCCAATGTCACCTACGCATATGTTCTGGGGTCGCAAAGAGAAATTTCTGGACGGATGAGTTCGTCGCGCCTTGCTGTCGAGCTGCGCAGCCCACAATGCCGATGGATGTACACTCATCTTGTAATGAACGAAATCCGTCGACTTCTGGACTGCGACGGAGATCGCGACCTAGCCTACCACCTTCTAGGCAAACACATCAGTCTTTAACTCCCAAAGTGGTCATTGCCTCTCCTTCGCAATTTAAATTGCTGCAATTTAATTGCAACGGCCTGACCAGCAAGATAGCGGAGATAACCACTTTCATGTAGCTACATAAAATTAAAATTGCTGCAATCCAGGAGACAAAACTTGGACCCCAACTCGGATCTCCGAGCGAGTGGAGGCTACCACGTTCTCCGGCACGATCGCACGGACAGCGGGGGCGGTCTCGCGTTCCTTGTTCACTAAACAGTGCAGTATAGGGAATTTGATATCAACACCGACCAAAGAGACTTACCCTTTGTGTCAGGGTATAGTTATACAAGCTGGAGGTGTTGATCTCGAGCCAATCAATATATACATTCCCCCCGTCACCTGCTGCCCCAGAAATTTATGTCCTTGGCCTTAGGGCGTTTCTTTGTGGCGATAACCGTATTATCATGGGCGATTTTAATGCCCACCATGATATGTGGCATTCAGACCTTTCTGTGGACGGCAGAGGACGGGAATTAGCCGAGCAAATTGACGCTTCCCCTTTCTGCACTGTGAACCCCTACAAGGATGGCTGTTAACTGCAGTAGCTCCCCGGACCTAACTATTGTTAGTCCGGGGTTAATTACCAGCATTAACTGGCAACCTATGGTGGCCTTGTCATCCGACCACCTGGCCATCATCCTATCCATAAACAGTCCTCCACCGGATATTGCTGAAGAAGAACGGACCTTACCAAGAGAGACAGGAGTCACCATGGCACAGCTTAGGTCTGGATACAGTGTGAGGTTAAACTCCTACTTATCCAGACTGAATGATAAAATTTCAAACGCATGCCCTGCATGTGGTAGATCCCCCATGATACCCTACATCTCTTCAATTGTTAAACTGAACCTACTCTTCTAACCCTCTGTCCCTCTGGACCAACTCTGTTGAAACTGCACGTTTCCTTGGACTCCCGTTAGAAGAGCTTGATGAAGATCTTCGGAATGAACATACACTCTAGGGGCAATGCATTATTAACAACAACAACAACAACATCCTCTCCGTCAACCGTTTCCCGGATTTTATTACCTCGGAGAAAAGAACATACGTGAATTTCAAAAGGGCTAACTGGGTCGGCTTTTTGGAATTCACGGAGAGCTCCTTTGGTGATCTTCCCATTCCTACTGATGTACACGTTGGCGAGCGAAACATCCGTGAGGTCATAAAAAAGGCTACAGCCCGTTTTATACCAGCTGGTAGAATAAAAAATATAAGGCCAAACTTTACAGCTGAGGCCGCAGTCTTGGCTAACGAACGTGACCTCATACGCAACATCGATCCCTCAGACCCACAGATCGGTGATCTCAACGTGGAAATCAGACGGCTAGTTAACGAACACAAACAAGCCAAATGGGAGGAGCGCCTTAGGTCTTGTAACCTCTCTACCGGTGTTGGGAAATTATGGTCCTTGTCAAATCCTACGGGTCCGCCAAAATGTCGACATCACCTTTGGTGACAAGCCACTAAATAACCCCAAGAAATGTGAACAGACTTTCAGAAGCAGCGAAAAATCTGTACATGAATTCCAGTTTTCGCTAATACTTAATTTCCATCTCCTAAAATCTCTAAATTCATTTTGCCAAATTTAGCGACTTTTGCTATTCCAGTAAAAGAAAATCTCTATAAATCTCCATCTTTGCTTCATTTTTTGGCATATTTAAGCTATGAACGCAAATTGAATCAGATAACGTAGCTCAGTTGTTTTTGACAGCTACTAAGCTAAATTTGCGATTCTGCAATTTTAACCATCTCGTAAAATCTCCAATTTTCTCCAAAAGCTGGCAAATTTTGGCGACGAAAAAAAGTTGTTGCTAAAACGCAAAAAAATAGGAAAAAGGGTTTTAGGCCGTAAAATTACTCAAAAACAGTAAATATGAGTAATTTATAAGAAAAATTGATATTTAATTATGTAGTTGCCCATAATTTTGGAAATTGTATTTTTTTCTATCCTACTAAATCTGCAAAAAACACGTCGCAAAAAGTCGGGAGAGGGATCAAAAGTTGAGTTTCAGTCCCAGAAATCATAATCCGGAGTCACAAAAGTAATATTATTTGTCATTTAAAAGTTATAACTAAAAAACATTTTTTGTTTCCGTATAACAATTTTATAGAGAAAAACTCAATAAATAATTAAATTAAGGTGTATATAACAATTTAAAATCTGTTCTTAACCGAATTTAATAAACTAACACAAATCTTTTTACCGAAAATGGAATTTATTTTGTAATTAAAAAAGTAGAGTAACGCTGAAAAGTAAGGGATTAGTAGCTAGTAACTTCGGGCGTTTCGGTTTACTTCTGGCTTTTTCTGAGTTGTAAAGGATGACAACTAAATTGACATCTTGCAGTGATGCCTGCGCGCCATCTATAGTGCAGATAACGCAATATTATCATAGCTAGGCGGATTGTGGATAAGAATCGCAAATAAGCGTCATCTCCTAAAATTCTGAGAGTTGATTTGCTTAAGCATTTTAGCATATTTTAGCATTTACGAGATGGAGATGGATGGAGATTTCTGGAATTCGCCTGCTGGTTACCAGACAAAATATATTGGCAGAAAACAGTGGGTGCTTTTGCTGTGATTTGGGATATCAGTTAAAAAGGCGCTAAGAACGCAATAAATAAAAGTATAAAATGCCAATCACAGGGATATGTGTCGTTTTATTTGCTGGTGAGCAACGTTTACTTTAATTCCCCTATAAGCGCGAATAATAACTCGTTCTGAAATTGAGCAGGTATTACGATGGTAAATTGGTTATTTACTTCGAATAGTAAGATTAGTTAAGAAAAAAACTATAATATTGTACTTTGCAAGAAAAATATACTTAAGCAAACCTTTTCTTTTCTTTTCTACCGACGATGCTGTAGGAGTTGTAAGGATGATGAGGAGGAGGAAACGGTGGAGCACCTCATCTGAAACTGTCCGCTTTAAGTGGCGCGAGAATGCGCTTTTTGGGAGTTTCCTTCCTGGTTAGCCTACGCCAAGTCACGGAGCTGGACATAAAGGACCTGATGGCCTTCATCAAGTCATCTAAATGATTCGAGGAGGAGTAACGGTGTCGGTATAGGAACCTCAGTCCTGGGATTCTGTTATGTGGAGAATTCCGATAATACCGGGATTTTCCATATGGCAGGGTCCCGGAACTGACTTTCCTAGTGTTGGTGGTATCACAGCGAGCCTTTTAATACTGGCCTAGGTGTGCCTCTGCGGCAGCCACTTGAACCTAACCTAACCTAAACCTTTTCTTGACACATTTACATCATCATCATCATTTATTGGCGCTTAACCGCCTAAGCGATTTTGGCCGTTGCATATCAAAGCACGCCAGTCATTCCTTTTTAGCGATAACTGACGCCAATTGGAAACCCCAAGGGAGTTCAAGTCATCCTCCACCTGTTGTTTCCATCTCAGTCGAGGCCTCCCCCTTCCTCTGCTGCCGAATTCAGGCGACGATAGGAAAACCTTCTGTGCTGGAGCTTCTTTGTCCATTCGCATAACATGGCCCAGCCAGCGGAGTCTTTGGGCTTTAATTCGCTGGACTATGGTCAGATCTGCATAGAGCTCGTACAGCTCATCGTTAAATTTCCTTCGATACTCGCCGTTGGCATCACGGGAAGGACCATAAATCTTCCGGAGAACTTTTCTCTCAAATACTCCAAGGGCCATCTCATCTTCTCTTGACATTGTCCATGAATCTGAGCCATACATCAGGACAGGTATGATGAGAGACTTATAGAGCGTGATCTTTGTTCTTCGAGAGAGGACTTTACTTCTCAATTGCCTACTCAGTCCAAAGTAGCACTTGTTGGCAAGAGTGATTCTCCGCTGGATTTCTAGACTGATATTATTTTCGGTGTTGATACTGGTTCCCAAATAGACGAAGTCCCTCACAGTTTCAAATTTGTAACTATCAACAGTGACATGGCTGCCAAGGCGCAGCTGCGCCGATTGTTTCTTTGATGACAGCAAATACTTCGTCTTGTCCTCGTTCACCGCAAGACCCACTTTTTTCGCTTCTTTATCCAGCCCAGAGAAGGCAGCACTTACGGCGCGGTTGTTAAGGCCAATGATATCAATATCATCGGCATACGCCAGCAATTGCACGCTCTTGTAAAAGATTGTACCACTGCGGTTCAGCTCTGCTGCTCGAATTATCTTCTCCAGCATCAGATTGAAGAAATCGCACGAAAGGGAGTCGCCCTGTCTGAAGCCTCGTTTGGTTTCAAATGGCTCAGAGAGGTCCTTCCCGATTCTGACGGAGCTGTTGGTATTGCTCAACGTCATTTGGCAAGCTGTATAAGCTTTGCAGGGAAGTCAAATTCAGACATGGCGGCATACAGGCAACTCCTTTTTGCGCTGTCAAAAGCGGCTTTGAAATCGACAAAGAGATGGTGTGTGTCGATTCTTTTATCATGGGTCTTCTCCAGGATTTGGCGTATCGTGAAAATCTGGTCGATGGTAGACTTGCCAGGTCTAAAGCCACACTGATAAGGTCCAATCAGTTTGTCTACGATGGGCTTCAGCCTTTCACACAACACGCTAGAAAGAACCTTATATGCAATATTAAGAACACTAATTCCGCGGTATTTGGTGCGGTTAGCGGGATCGCCTTTCATGTGGCAGGCATGCATTCGTCTGACCATATTCTACATAAGAGCTTATGCATGCTTTTTACCAGCTCTTCGCCTCCGTGTTTGAACAGCTCGGCGGGTAGTCCGTCTTTTCCAGGCGCTTTGTTGTTTTTGAGCCGGGATATAGCTATCCTCACTTCATCATAGTCAGGTGGTGGGACGACTTTTCCATCGTCAGCGATTGGGGCATCGGGTTCGACGTCTCCCTCGCAATTTAGCAGTGAGGAGAAGTGCTCCCTCCATAATTTAAGTACACTTTGTACGTCGGTTACCAGGTCGCCATTATTGTCCTTACAGGAGCTTGCCCCGGTCTTAAAACCTTCCGTCATCCGCCGGATCTTTTCATAGAATTTTCGGGCATCATTCCTGTCAGCCTCACACTCACGCCTTTCGGCCTCACTTTTCTTTTTTCTGAAAAGGCGTCTCTCTTCCTTCTTTGCCTCACGATATTGTTGCCATATTTACACTGCGGGTTGCGCCCGTTCGCAACGTCTCCTTGTAGGCAGCGTCCTTTTTTTCGAGGCAGTTTTGCATTCCTCCTCGTACCAGTTGTTCTTGCGGGCTCGCTGGAACCCTATAGTGGCCTCAGCGGCGGCACGCAATGAGTGAGAGATATGCTTCCATTGCTCGGTTACATCGTTAGGTCGGGGATTGCCCTCTGCTAGCAGGTGTGAGAGTCGAGTTGTGAAATTATCATCTGTGTCATGCGCAGCTTCTCGACGTCAAACTTTCCTTCCGTTACTGTGCGCACTTTCTTCGTTGCACAGAGGCGTGTGCGTATCTTGGCTGCGACAAGATAATGGTCAGAGTCAATATTGGGACCACGCAGTGTACGCACGTCCAGAACGGTGGAGCTATGTCTGCCGTCAATCAAGACATGATCAATCTGGTTTCTAGTTCTTTGATCAGGGTACAGCCATGTGGCTTGGTGTATTCGCTTATGCTGGAACCTGGTACTACTGATGACCATATTGCGAGCAGCGGCGAAGTCAATCAACCTAGTGCCGTTGGGGGATGTTATATCGTGGAGACTGAATTTTCCAACTGTAGGACCAAAGACTCCTTCCTTGCCCACCTTGGCATTAAAGTCGCCGAGCACGATTTTGATATCATGCTGGGGGCAGCGATCATAAGTCTGTTCAAGTTTATCGTAGAAGGAGTCCTTCTCTGCGTCGTCCGTCTCCTCAGTCGGCGGATAGGCGCAGATAAATGTTATGTTGAAAAACCTCGCCTTGATGCGGATCGCAGCGAGACGCTCGTCCACAGGAGTGAACGCTAATACTTGGCGGCGAAGTCTCTTTCCCACCACGAATCCTACACCACGCGCTTTGCCGCGTGTCTGGCCACTGTAGTATACGTCACAAGGACCGATGGTCGTCTTTCCTTGCCCCGTCCATCGCATTTCCTGCAAGGCGGTGATGTCGGCCTTTGCACCTACGAGGACATCAACCAGTCGGGCAGCGGCACCGTCCCTTGAAAGGGTCCGGACATTCCCGGTACATGCCCTAATATCCAAATCATTATGCCTTATTCGTTTTGCCGGGTCGTCAACATTAAAGGGGGTTCTCATCCGAGGCTTTGATTTTGTTTTCATTGGAATTAAGTTTTTTACGTGGCGGGTCCCAAACCCAGCGCACAACCCGTTTCGGGGTAACATGACTTGGTGTAAAAAGGTAAAATAACCAAAGGTTAAATCAAAATACCCAAATTTTATCTTCGCAGTACTGGTATCATTGGACACTGTTATAAAAAATGACACATTTGGAGCGCTCTCAGAGAACGCTAAGTTTCGAATCAAGTCATCTTTGGCCAAGGTGCACCTTAAGCATATCACTGCCGTCTTCAATCTGTTGTTGTTGTTGTTGTAGCGAGGTGTAGCCCTGCCTAAATGTCAGACAGGGCTTGTATCCGATCTGGAAGACTCGTCACTCCCCCCTGTCTTAAGCGCTGGACCGCCAATTATCTCAGTGGTCGTCGGTCGTCTGTTGTGTTCAGAAACAAAAAATATAAAGCCAGGAAAATCAAACAAGGGGTGCCACAGGGTGGTGTCCTTTCCCCGTTATTGTTTAACTTCTATATTTCGAAGCTTCCTCCTCCACCAGAAGAAGTCACGATTGTTTCTTACGCAGATGATTGCACGATATTGGCAACAGGTACTTCCGTTGATGAGCTGTGCTCTAAAATAAATGGTTTTCTCCCCTTTCTTGACGAGTTCTTCACCGCTCGAAGCTTGACATTGTCGCCAACAAAGCCCTAGGCGACCTTATTCACGACGTGGACGGCGCCGGTTGGTATGGAATTACAAATTTATGTAGGTGATCCAAAAATACCTACTGTCGCTCACCCAAAAATATTAGGAGTGACTTTCGACACCATGCACACTTTTGCTGCCCATTCAGCTGCAGATGTCTCAAAATAACAGAGCCCCAACAAAATCCTTAAGTCACTAGCCGGCAGTAATTGGGGTAAAGACAAAGAAACGTTGTTGGTAACGTAAAAGGCAATTGGTCGCCCGATTCTGAACTATGCGTCGCCGATATGGTCGCCGGGGCTTGCAGACGTTCATTGGAGTCAGCTGCAGGCCTGTCAAAACACCGCGCTCAGAACCGCTACGGGGTCCGTCCTTATGTCTCCTATAACTCATATACACAATGAGGCAAAAATGCTTCCAGTTAGGGAGCATAATGAAATGCTAAACAAGCAGTACCTATTGAATTGTTGTAAACCTCAGCATCCCAATATGCAACTGTTTGAACTCACTCCGCCCCCTAGGACCATTCTCTACTTCAGCTTTTCGAATCGTGTTGGCTTGGAAAAAAGTTCTATAAATACCTTCAAAGAAATATACTTTAAAAATCAGTATACAAATTTTTTTTTCAAAATTTCCAAATTATTATTTTAAAATACCCTTTTATCAATATATCTGTGGTCATAAGCAAAAAGGGCTTAAGTCGACTTAAGAAATTATACCAGTTGAAATTTTTGCTGGTGGTTTTCAATAGCAACATCGAGACATTTTTCAAGACTTTCATTGGTCTTTTTTTACTTTCTTTACAAACAATTAAATCCAATACGTTTGCCTTAGTTATAAAACATTTTTGTTACAAAAATTCGCCAGCAAAAATTTCAACTGGTCTAATTTCTTAAGTCGACTTAGGCTGTTATTGCTTATGACCACAGATATGTGATTGGGCAACGCTATACTATTCGTTGACATCATTGCACTGCACCGAATTTTTGACAGTGGAATTAGTAAAAAAAAATCTGAATAGGTTTTGCAGCTTTGACCACCTGGACGACGATTTTTAGATTTAGCTTACCTGAATGTATTGACGATAAGTTAAGTAAGTGTTGTCATATAGTAGCACCACTTCATTTAAGTCATTTTCCTCAAATTTATCAATATCTTTTGCGTCAGGATTTGGGTTGAAACGTTGATATTTGTGTTGATCTAGTTTTTCACGAATTTCTGAAAATTAAAAATATATTTCAATACAAGAAAATAAATATATGAAATAGGTAGCTTTACCATCAGTCAACAGATGCCAAGTATATGTTTCCGGGCATAACAGTTGGGAAGGTACGAGACGGCCTTTGTAACGCATTTTAGGGCAAGAATGTATGTAGAAACCCATATAGTAATATTTGAGCGCAGGCACTTTTTTCGCGAGTTGTTGGACAAGTTCGATTTCTCTGAAAATAGAAGACACATTTTTATAGTAATGTGGCAAACGTTATCACAAATTAACAACTATAAAACTGGATTTTGAGAAAATCAGTAATCTAATGTTAAGAGCAAAAAGTCCTAGAAAAAGGGTTTTCTAGAAGTGTTTTCCTACAAAAAGGTTTTCCTAGAAATGGTTTTCGTAGCGAAAGGCTTTCCTAGAAAACGGGTATCCTAAAGAAAATTTTCCTAGAAAGGTTTTCCATTCAAAAGGTTTTCCTAGAAAAAGGTTTTCCCAGAAAAAGAAACTTTCCAGGTTTCAGAAAACATGTTTTTCAAGATGGTTTTCTCAGAAAAGGACTTTTCTAGAAAAGGATTATCCTTGAAATCGAGTTGATTGAACAGCTTAAATGGTTTTTCTAGAAAATGGTTTTCTTTCAAAATGGTTTTCTTTCAAAATGGGTTTCTTTCAAAATGGTTTTCTTTCAAAATGGTTTTCTTTCAAAATGGTTTTCTTTCAAAATGGTTTTCTTTCAAAATGGTTTTCTTTCAAAATGGTTTTCTTTCAAAATGGTTTTCTTTCAAAATGGTTTTCTTTCAAAATGGTTTTCTTTCAAAATTGTTTTTCTGTCAAAATGGGTTCCTTTCAAAATGGTTTTCTTTGAAAATGGTTTTCTTTCAAAATGGTTTTCTTTCAAAATGGGTTTCTTTCAAAATGGTTTTCTTTGAAAATGGTTTTCTTTCAAAATGGGTTTCTTTCAAAATGGTTTTCTTTGAAAATGGTTTTCTTTCAAAATGGGTTTCTTTCAAAATGGTTTTCTTTGAAAATGGTTTTCTTTCAAAATGGTTTTCTTTGAAAATAAAAACAAAGCAATATAAGATGAAATGAAATATTTTAATTTATGAGCAGGATAACACATCAAAGTTCTCGAAAACTTAGTACCTATTCACGTCCGTTTTTAATTGACTATACCTTAAATCTACTGTTTTTTATTTGACTCATTTGTGTCTATTTCACACTTACCTCAGTGAACCATAGGTGCCCAACGACAAAAAACTATAGTCCGGATCATAAAAAAAGTACACTGAACTGACACAATATGGCAAGATATCAATAACAGCTACTGCAATTAGCTTATCATCTAGCCAATATTGCTGATGGAAGGATCCATAGCCAGCTGTAGGACCATCGCGTGTTTTTGTAAACTAAAATAAAAAACAAAAAAAGCAAAAGGTTATCAAATGAAATTCATATGAGAAACAATTATAAAGTATGTTTCAGTTGAGGATGTAATCATATTTTTTAAATTATTCAACCTTCAATGGCGACTGTTGCAAAAATTCCAAATATTCACTGATATGCGTAGGTGGATCATTGTGTATGCTGGTTTGATATTTCTGATAGAGCGCATATGTCGACTTCAATGTATCTTTAAATTGTTGACTTTTAACATGTACCAATTTTAACTGTGCATAAAAAAGAAATAAAACACATTGATTTACCTTAAGAGGGGATTTGTAACAAAAACGCTCTAAACTAGATGGTGTTAAACGATTTGGATCGTCATTGTGCACTAGCAATTGGTATTTCTTATATAAATTGAATGCTTCATCGGTTACGCGTTTCTTATTTGGCGGTATTAAAATCACCTGTAAATAGCAACAATACAAATGGAAACGGGATGAAAATCAATTGTTTTTTGTGAAATTATGCGTGCGAGTATCGCTAAAGAGGTATGGAGTATAACGAAACTAGAATACTTTTATTTTAAGTGTTTGTACCGCATTACCAATTTGCCACAACAATGAAAAACCATATCCCATAAACAATTTTTTTATACATACTTACATATTAATAAGTACATTTAGATAGGTTTTGAATATGTATATGTGATTACCTCTAATTTGTGTTTATCATTTGGGCTTGCATCTGCGAAATAATCTTCAATGGTTTTTTCTTTATTGTTCGCTGATTTTTTTGAGCCTGTGGCTTTTTCTTCTGCATTTGCAATGCCCTTAGCTGCTAATTTGGCTTGTCTGCGTTCCAAACGCATAACTTTCGCCTTCTTACGCGGTAAATTGGTACCGTCTTGAGCTGAAAAAAGAAAGAGAAATTGGCTCAACGATGCTAATCATGTTTAAAAAAAACTGTAATGCATATTTACATTTACTCGCGCTCTCCTGGAAACCAGTTTTGTCACCACCTGGTAATTCGACGGCCAGATCATCGCGCTGCAAAGGTGCTTGATCATCAAAATGTTCATTTTCTTGACGCGCTGCTTCGTGCTTTTCAACATTTGCAGCCGCAACAGCTGATAAATCGACAGTGCTAATAGGCAACTTTGGTTCCTGTGGCTCATCTCGTATGCCACCAACAGATTCCGCTCCTTTAACTTCTTCACCTTTACCGGCAACACCACCTTCCTCCATGTTATTACAACCATCACTGCCTCCTTTTGTCTCACCGGCACTTGTATCGGTTTCCTCACTTTTATCCTTTTTTCCATCACGCAGAAAGCGTGTCATTCGTTTAAGAATTTTCTTATGTGACTTCGTTAGTTTAAAATCTAATGCGTCACATCTGTAATACAAATGAAATGGTTATTTATATGCATATATGGTTTTGAAATAATTATAATATTTTTTGGATGCTCCTACTTGATAGTGTAGCACGGACAGCATGTTTCATTATTCAATGGCTTGTAACAATAAAGTCCAGATCGACGCCAGCCACGATCAATCAGCTCCTGATAATCTTGTGGAAACATTGTGTAAGCGTGCATACCTGAAATTAAAAATAAAGAGTAACCAGAGAAAATAAAAATACAGAAAGTTGAAGTCTATTGAAAATGCCAACACTCCAATAGAAGAGATTGACCGCATTGTCCCTAAACTCGCACTATCCGGTTGTTGTTGTTGTTGTTAACAATGCATTGCCCTGTCTAGAGTGTATGATCATTCCGAAGATCTTCATCAAGCTCTTCTAAGGGGAGTCCAAGGAAACGTGCAGTTTCAACAGGGTTTGTCCAGAGGGACAGAGGGGTTAGAAGAGTAGGTTCAAATGAACAATTGAAGAGATGTAGAGTATCATGGGGGGTCCTACCACATGCAGGGCATGTGTTTGAGATTGTGTCATTAAGTCTGGACAAGTAGGAGTTTAACCTTACACTATATCCAGACCTAAGCTGTGCCAGGGTAACTCTTGTCTCCCTTGGTAAGGTGCGTTCTTCTTCAGCAATATCCGGTGGAGGACTGTTCAGAACGGGGTTCACAGGTAGAGTTCCGACAAAAGTATCTACCGACTCGGTGTGGATGTCGGTTAGAGCCCGCTTATGATTCTGCAGATCAAACGGCAAGGTAATATGATGCCGGATCTCATCATAATGTTTACGGAGATGCTTCCTTATGTCTCTCGGGGGCGGATCTATGTCCAAAAGATGACGGTTTGGATGTGCTGGCTTGTGGCAGTTCAGAAGGAATTGCTTGCTCAGCATTTCCGCATGCTCTTTTACATTGAGCAGTTTTGCCTCCTGATGGAGGTGAGACTCGGAAGACATGAGGAGACATCCCGTAGCAGTTCTGATGGCAGTATTTTGGCAGACTTGTAACTTCGTCCAGTTGGTGTTATGTACATTAGGCGACCATATGGGTGCAGCATAGTCAAAGACTGGTCGGCCAATGGCCTTATATGTAGTCAACAACGTTTCTTTGTCTTTTCCCCAAGTACTGCCGGCAAGTGACTTGAGGATCTTGTTGCGACCACGTACCTTTGAGACCATTGCAGACACATGACCAGCAAATGAGAAAGTATTATCCAATGTCATCCCTAATAACTTTGGGTGGCTGACAGTTGGTAGCTTAGTGCCATCAACGAAAATGTCTAATTCATTTCTCACCTGGTGCGTCCACGTCGTAAAAAGCGTCGCCGTTGATTTAGTCGGAGATATCGTCAGATCTCGCACTATCCGGTAAATTTCTTTGCTTCCGAAAGGTAAACTTCAAAAAAGCGGAGAGCTCCTTCGGTACTCTTTCCATCCCGTCTTATACACGCGAAGGCTAACGCAAGGTTATATTCCGGCTGGCAATTCGCAAGGTTATATTCCGGCTGGTCGTATAGAGTATTCGACCAAAATTCCCAGGCAAAGCGACCAAATACACGTTCTCTAATGGCGTGAGGAATGAGAAGAAATGCGCGACTCGACAAGAAAAGACCCAACAACAGGACAGTAGTTGTTGCGCTAGATCTATCTCGAGTATTCCCAAAAGCGAATTGTGAACTGGTTTCCCGGCATACGGCTTTTCTCCTAACGTCAGGAACAATTTATTCACCTGCTACTCGGATAATATCCTTCTAACATCAATCTCACTTTGGTCCAACCCTATTGAACTGCACCTCGTTACAACAACAACAACTGCTCTTTTCCTTGTACTCCTGATAAAAAAAATCCTGATAAAAATTTAGGGCAATAAGCCTCACGTCTGGCTACTTTTCGTTACAAAAACAACAACAACGACAACAGATCATTGCGCGGTGAGACAATTTGATTACAAATATGAGTCACTTTTTTTTTTTTTTTTTGGTGTTTGATTACTGTGGCTGGGAGTGAATCCTCATATGCCAGGTGAAATCCAACAAGTACGGTCAGTTTCAAATATATTACCAATTCAACTTATAAAGGTTTCATTCCATTTAATATTCTTTTAATTAATTATTTTTTCAAAGTACCATCAGTTCAAATATTAAGTTTTTCATTCAAATTAATAAGACGACACCAAGTAATTTTTAGTTAATTAAATTCCACATGGTTGTGGAGACGAAATCACAATTTTTTAATTTTTCCTTATAAGTTCCGTTATTTATGTATATAAAACAGTTATACATTATCGACTGTGTACATAATTAAAACGGTTTCACTTTTATATATTTATATTTATCAAATATATTATCAATTCATCTTATAAAGGTTTCATTCCAATTAATATTCTCTTTTAATTAATTATTATTATCGACAGTGGACATAATTAAAACAGTTTCACTTTTATATACTTTCATTTAAAGTAATTAAGGATATTTGGTATAGCACGAAATAGTTTTTTTCTTTTATTACGACGACGTCTAAAAACGAAGTGAGAGTCACTTGTTTAATCTGCATCCATACATATTAATAAGTACATTTGGAGTACCAAAAAACTTGGGCGAGATAGGTACTGCTACAACAGCAACTTGTACCTATATAGGGTAGCAAAAGTTTAACTTGACCTATATAAAATTAAAAAAAAAAAGCTATATAAAATTAGGATTCCATTTATGCAACTTCATGAAATCATAGCCGCCAAGCTCTGCACCGGTTCCCCGTTGTCACTCGAAGATATTTTGCCCAATACCTTTCTACTCTAAAATATAAAACTGAAAGGTACCATTTTAGAAGACGGTTCATTGGTTAAAGGTGGTCCAAAATTATCGATGTTGGTATCAAAAGACGCGTCTTGACTCCAGTATCAATAATCTGAAAGCGGAAATTAAAAATATTATATCTGCTGGCAAATGTTGTTGGCAAAAAACAAAAAAATTACCAAAAATCGGTCCAAAAAAGGGGGTGTAATCCATACTTTCTATGTGCAGAACACCTTTTGAAAATGGCGGCCTTCGGCCGCGCTTATAATAAATAATCCTGGGCTTCGCCATCCCAAGTCCGGGTGGTTGCCTGAACCGTGGCAAGGTGCCACGGTACGTATTCGATGGCATATTTTTAGGGGCATTACAACAACCACATGAAAACTTGCAACTTTGATTGCAAATATCTCTTCACAGAAATAGTTTTTAATTTCCGCTTTCGGATTATTGATCCTGGAGTCAAGACGCGTCTTTTGATGGTATTAGTTTCCTTTAGGGGACAACTCCTAATAAATTAGCTAAAAATATGGGAGATACCTCAAAAGACGCGTTTTGGCCTCAGGATCACGAATCTGGAAGCGCTTTTTTAATATTTTGCTTCTCTGCAGAGATATTTGCAATCAAAGTTTCAAGTGTTCATGTGGTCGTTGTAATATTATTACACTGTCCCTAAAAACGTGCAAAAAATGTCGCGCCGTGGCGGTAGCCACGGTTATGTCACACGTCCGGACTTGGGATGGCGTAGCCCAGGGTTATTTTTTATAAGCGCGGCCGAAGGCCGCCAACTCAAAAAGGTGTTTCGCACATAAATACCATGGATTCCGCCCCAATTTTGGTATCGGACCCGGGTCATTTTTCGGTTTTTTGACCATAACTTTTCACTAAAACAAAAAATTAAAAAAGCGCTTCCGGATTCGTGATCCTGAGGCCAAAATGCGTCTTTTGAGGTATCTCCCATATTTTTAGCTAATTTATTAGGAGTTGTCCCCTAAAGGAAACTAATACCGAAACTAATACCATATTCATTACCTTACCTAGCGTAATTTTTAAAATAAATGCTATAATCCTAAGTAGCTAAATTGATAACATAGATCAAATTGATAAGTACCTAGAATTTCACAGTAATACTTTTTTCCACTCACCATGCGAGACGGAGCACTTGGTGCCTTTGCAGTAGCCGCAACGGCTGTTTTGCTTGCTGTAATAATGATTTATTGTGAACTCCATGTTACACTTGTTACTTGAATACTTTTACTTGTAAGAACTCTTCATTTAATCCACCGCAAAAAATATTTAGGAGCAGATGAAAAATAAAGAATTTGTCATAGAAATCCAATGCTGCCAAGTTAAAAAAGCTGGTGTCGTTCATGGCTGCCAACCTTCACAAAAAGAGGAATTTAAGGTCAGAGACCGAAGAGAACGGCCCGTAGTCATAGTCAAAGTTAAACATGATTTTAAGTTACTTAAATCATTTTTGACAGATAGTACTTATAAAGTTGTGTCAAAAAGCTTTGACTAACTTAGAATCATATTTTATTTCGACAATGACTACGGGCCAATATTTTTATTCTTCGTAGTTACAAGTTATTGTGACGAATTCGATGATTCTCCCTGAGTTCGAACACTGTAACCGGAGTTTAATTGACGTATTTTGTATGGTTAGCTGTCAAATTAATCACCGATTAGGCGTTATCGGCTTTTATGCAAGCGGCCCTTAGATTCTGCATAATAAATAGTACGCTTTATTCACTACCTGAAATCGTAGTACAATATCGCGGGTTAATTCACTGCTCGGTACTTCACTGTACAACACTTCAAAATAAACTGATTGATGTGCGTTATCTATGCACCTTTATATACCCTAGCGGAAATACAGCTTCACCACCTAGAAATGTCTACACATTTCTGGGTTATTCGTTCAACCATGTTCTCGAAGCGTTTATCTATCGTCATCTCCCCTTTGTGTCACATTCGCAAACATGCGAGACGCCTCTCCCTCTCTGCGCGTCTTGTATGTAAACAGCTGTAGTTGTGGTAGTGACGCTAGTGGTGGAAGATGAGCGATTCTTGATAACATTCGCCACATTATTGTGACGAATTCGATGAATCCTCGACTATTTTCCCTGAGTTCGATCACTGTACGTTAAATAAAACACTCAGTTTCCGTTTCTACGTACTGCCGGTTCTGCGAGAAAGGTACATGTGCTTGCGCAGTACCCTTCGTACCGAAACGACCCAGGCTGTATTTTTTTTTATTACAGCCTGGCCAAGAGCAGTACACCCGAAGTGACCCTGTCTAACGTGTCACGATTCCTCCTCCTTAAATTGTCATCCCTGGAGCAGTTCCTTGCAGCAGGGCTGCTCCCTATTCTGTTGTTCCGGTCTGGCGTTGAGCTAAACCCTGGTCCAACAGAATGGTTCTGCTGCGTGTGCCGGAAGAAAATTTATACCAGATGTTCGCATTCGGTGCAATGCACATCTTGTAAAGGTTGGCTACACAAGTCTAGTTGCTCCGGACTAGATCCAAAAACACACCGGCCTCTTAGTTTTTTTAAAACCTTTGTGGCGCCTTGCTGTTCACGTCTTAGAACGTCCCGTGGCTCGCGACGCTCCGGCGTAGCGCTATCGCCTCCCCTTCGCAATATATCTATTGCTCAGCAAACATTGTGTGTTCCCAGTTGTAGCTCGCGCCCAAGCGCGCTAACACCTCACACAGCAGCTCATAGCTACTCCCTACGTAGCACATCTAAAGATGTTGTGAGCACTGCTGAGCTACAACTCCCGCCCCAAAATATTCTCCTCCCCTCTACTTCTTCCGGTACCGGCACAAGTGTGAATCAAGGCCATCAGCTCCTGGTCCCTCACACTATGTGCACTGTTTGTCGGCACAGAATATATGCGTCCAGAGTGCCATCGGTCAAGTGCAATATCTGCCTTGGCCAATGTCACCTGCGCATATGCTCGGGGCTCGCAAACAGAAATCTATGGACTGATGCGTATGTTGCGCCGTGTTGTCGAGCTGTGCAGCCCACATTGCCGACAAATTCTACCTCGTTTCCCAACGAGCGGAATTTGTCGCCTTCAGGACTGCGACGACGATCACGGACTAGCATATTACCTCCACGGCGAGCGCACCAGTCCCTGACTCCCAGAGTGACCATTGCCTCTCCCCCGCATTTCAAAATAATGCAATTAAACTGCAATGGTATAACTGGCAAGATTGTGGAAATCACCAAGTTTATGCAGCAAAACTCCATCAAAATTGCTGCAATCCAGGAGACTAAACTTGGCACCCACTCGGATCTCAGAGCGAGTGGTGGCTACCACATTCTCCGGCATGATCGTACGGACGGTGGGGGTGGTCTTGCGTTCATCATCCACCAAACCGTGCGGTATAGGGAATTTGCATTCAACACCGACCAAGAGGACATACCCTTAGAGCGACAGGGTATTGTCATTTCAGCTGGAGGTGTTGATCTCGAGCTGATAAACATCTACATACCTCCCGTCACCTGTTGTCCCAGAAGTTATCGCCCTGATTTAAGCGATTTCCTACGGGGCGATAACCGTGTCATTATGGGCGATTTTAATGCACACCATGACATGTGGCATTCACGCCATTCTGCTGACGGCAGAGGACGGGAAATAGCCGAGCAAATTGACGCTTCCACATTCTGCGCGGTGAACACGGACGCCCCCACGAGGATGGCAGTAAATTGCAGTAGCTCCCCGGACATAACAATTGTTAGTCCAGGTCTAATAAACTGCATAAACTGGCGCCCAATGGTGGCTTTGGCATCAGATCACCTGCCAATCATCCTGTCCGTTGATCGTGCCCCGGATTTCACCACCTCTGAGAAGAGATCCTACGTAAACTTCAGGAGGGCTGACTGGGTTGGCTTTACTGAGTTTACTGAGAGCTCCTTTGGTGCTCTTCCCATACCGACTGACGTACGCCAAGGTGAAAAGGAAATACGTAAGGTCATAAATAGAGCTGCAGCCCTTTTTATACCAGCTGGGAGAATACAGAATATACGGCCAAACTTCCCAACTGAAGCTGCAGCCGTGGCCAATGAACGTGACCATATACGTAGCATCGATCCCGCAGACCCACAGATCAGTGGTCTCAACGCGGAAATCAGACGGTTGGTAGATGAACACAAACATGCCAAATGGGAGGAGCATCTGAGGTCTTGTAACCTCTCTACCGGTGTTGGAAAATTATGGTCCACAGTCAAATCCCTATCAAATTCGACGGGCCCACCAAAAAACGTAGACATCACCTTCGGTGATAAGACGTTTAGTGACCCGAAGAAAAGTGCAACGGCCTTTTGCCGACAGTTTGTACCACACCCTGCACAGGACAGGGACAGACGTAGGATCTTTAGGTGTGCGCATAAACACAAAAACAATGCCCCCGTTTCCATCACCGCTACAGAGGTTCGAGTGGCCATCAGGAAAGCCAAAAACTCTAAAGCTATGGGCCCTGACGACATAGCCATGGTGCATTTAAAACACATCGGCGAAGAGGGAGTAAAATACCTCACTACCGTCTTCAATTTGTCCCTGGCCACTTCTGTCATACCTGAAAAATGGAAACAGGCAGTCGTGGTCCCACTACTAAAGCCTGGCAAGCCAGCTAACGTAGGGGAGTCTTATCGTCCGATATCGCTCCTCTCGCCAGTAGTGAAGACATTGGAGGCGGTATTACTTCCTCTTTACACATCAAAGTTGAGGTTAGCCGAGCACCAACATGGCTTTAGAAAAATACGGAGCACAACATCTGCTCTAAATGCCATTAACACTCAGATAACTGACGGACTCAACCAGAAAAGCCCTCATCACAGGACGGTTCTAGTCGCTCTTGACCTGTCTCAAGCTTTTGACACAGTAAATCATGGACAACTGGTATCCGATTTGGAAGATTCATCGCTCCCCCCCTGTCTTAAGCGTTGGTCCGCCAATTATCTGAGTGGTCGTCAATCGTCTGTAGTTTTCAGAAACAAAAAATCAAAACCGAGAAAGATTAAACAAGGGGTACCGCAGGGTGGTGTCCTTTCCCCGCTTCTGTTTAATCTTTATATTTCGAGGCTTCCTTCCCCACCAGATGGAGTCTCGATTGTCTCTTACGCAGACGATTGTACGATCCTGGCTTCTGGCACTTCCGTTGATGAGCTATGCTCCAGGATCAATGGTTATCTCCCCTCTCTTGTTGAGTTTTTCACTGCCCGGAGCCTGACATTGTCGCCAACGAAGTCCTCGGCGACACTATTCACGACCTGGACGGCGCAAGTTGGCATGGAGTTAGAAATCTACGTAGGCGATCAAAAATTACCTACTGTCTCTCACCCCAAAATCTTAGGGGTAACTTTCGACCCCATGCACAAATTCGCTGCTCATTCAACCGCAATTGTCTCTAAGCTACAAAGCCGCAACAAAATTCTCAAGTTGCTAGCCGGCAGCACTTGGGGTAAAGACAAAGAAACGTTGCTGGCAACCTATAAAGCAATTGGTCGGCCGATCCTGAATTACGCGTCGCCGATATGGTCGCCGGGGCTTGCTGAGGTTCATTGGAAAAGACTGCAGGCCTGCCAAAATACCGCACTCAGAACCGCCACGGGATGCGTCCTTATGTCTCCAAAACATCATTTACATCATGAGGTGGAAATGCTCCCAGTTTTGGAGCAGAATGAAATGCTAAACAAGCAGTACCTGTTGAACTGTTGCAAACCACAACATCCCAACAGACTACTGCTTGAGTATGAGCCACCTCCTAGGACCGTAAGGGCACATCTACGTGAGCATTTTGATGAGATCCGGCACCTCACACTTTCGCCGTTTGATCCAAAGGTACATACGCAGGCCCTGAAGCACATCCATGACACGTCCGTTGCGTCTTATGTCTCGCTCTGTCCACTGAACGCCGTTTTGCACGCCAAACCACCTCGCGTCGCGGCTGAGGAGCGTCATCTTCCTCGAGAGACAAGGGTCACTCTGGCTCAATTACGCTCTGGATACTGTAGCAGGTTAAACTCCTACTTATCCAGACTAGACCTTGACGTGCCGAATGAATGTCCGGCATGCGGCTCGTCACCCCATAATACCAACCATTTATTTATCTGCTCTTCGGAGCCCACTCTTCTAACACCCATCTTCCTCTGGTCCAACCCTGTTGAAACTGCAAGTTTCCTAGGACTCCCGTTAGAAGAAATTGATGACAATTTAGGTTAAGGAAAAGTACACGCTGGGCAGGGCTACGCTTCGTTACAACAACAACAACAGTTTCTGCTTAATAAATAGTACGCTTTATTTACTACTAAAAACCGTAGTACAATATCGCGGGTTAACTCACTGTTCAGTACTTCACTGTACAAACTTGAAAATAAACTGATTGAAGTGCGTTGTCTTTGCGCGGTTTATATACCCTAGCAGACAGCAGCTTCACAACCTAGAAATGTCTACACATTTCTGGTTTATTCGTGCAACAGTGTTCTCGAAACGTTTATCTATCGTCATCTCCTCTTTGTGCCACATTCGCAAACATGCGAGCTGTAGTTGTGGTAGTGACGCTAGTGATGGAAATATGCTAGAGTTGGGAGATGAGCGATTCTTAAGAACATTCGCCACACTGCCCTCCACCTAATTCTGATCGTCCCGATCAGACACATTTCCCGATCCAAACGTTGCTAGCCTCTCCAGGTGAACCACCTTCATTTTGTTTCGTGGTCTTTCAACAGCTTGTATGCGGTAGACAACATTATTTATCCGCTTTATTACTTTATATGGGCCTTCCCAGTTACATTGCAGTTTTGGGGACATACCTTTCCTTGTTGTTGTTGTTGTTAACAGCAAAACACTCCCCGAAGGTTTTGGGGAGTGATGCCGAAGTTGACAGTCCTTGGCCGGATATGACTCCGGTACGCTGCGGTACTCCCTTGCGGTACTGCCCGACTGTTGTGGTAGCGATTTGGTATGACCAGTGGAGCCTTCTAGGACATGTCATCCCTCCATCCGCGAGGAAGAAGAAGATGGGTAATGAGAGGTGAGAGGAATCATATCCGTAGATCAACCATCGAGTAGCACGTCATTACCTATGTGCATATTAGTCGCCTCTTACGACCGGTATGCCTACCTCGAGCATATTCTAAACCCCTAACCCGCAGGGGCACAAACCTTTCCTTCGTTGTGGGTTGTATAACAGCACTAAATCTCCTTCTTTAAAACCTTCCGAGTTGATGGCTTTGTCGTACCTGGCTTTCATCTTATCACTCATGATCTTAGTCCGTTGTCTTACAAGGTCGTGTATTTCTCTCATTTCTTCTTCCAAGATGCTAGTGGATTTCCTGGCATTTATTCCTTCATCAGCATTTATCCCAAACTTCAAGTCAGCTGGCAACCGCAGATCATTCCCAAAAATTACTTTTGCCGGAGTCTAACCCGTTGTTTCATGTATTGCCGAGCGATATGCCATCAGAAACAAGGAGATGTGCGTATCCCAATCTTTCTGGAACTTATCCACTTCTTTCCTCATGTGCTCTTCCAAGGTTCGATTGAAACGTTCCACCATGCCATCTGACTGAGGATGCAATGCAGTTGTTCGAGTTTTCCGAATACCCAATATCTTGCACATTTCTTGGAATACGACTGATTCGAAATTCCTGCCTTGGTCAGAATGTAACTCCATCGGTACACCAAACCTCGCTATCCAATTGTTAGTGAAAACCTCTGCAATGGTTTCTGCCTCTTGATTAGGAATCGGGTAAACTTCTGGCCATTTGTTGAAATAGTCCATAACAACTAATACGTACTTGTTCCCGAGTTTGCTAGTAGGAAATGGACCAGCTACATCCATGGCAATCCTCTCAAACGGTGCACCTGTGTTGTACTGCTTCATCTGTCCATGGCTTCTCGACTTCGGACCCTTTGCTATGATGCACACCTCACAGTTGGCAATCCACTCCGCGATCGACTGCTTGACTTTCTCCAACGTTTTCATGACTCCGAGATGACCTCCACTTGGACCATTATGTAGCTCATTCAAAACATCAGAGATTTTCTTCTTTGGGACAACTCTATGTAAGCAACCGGATACCAATTTCAGACTGTTCCACTGTGCCCAATATGACTTGGCAACAGGACTCTCTGCTCACATCTCCTCTCTTGTTGGTCGTTCGTTTTGCTCGATTCCTTGCATCACACGTACCAGATCTGGGTTCTCTAGCTGATGCTTCCTTAGTTGATCCATGTTCCATTCGTCCTTAGATGTTATAGTCATCAGCCGCACATCTATAACATCTTGCCTCAGCTTTCGAACAATGCTTGCATTCTAGGTTACATGGTCGCCGGGACATTGCATCAGCATTGCCGTGGTTGCTGCCTTTTCGATGCTTTATCGAGAAGTCATAACTTTGTAGTCGCTCTATCCACCGTGCCAATTGACCTTCCGGATTACGGAACTGCAAGAGCCATTTCAATGCTGCATGGTCTGTCCTGACGTGGAATCGCTGCCCATAGAGATACTTGTGGAAATGCTTGATGCACTCCACCAATGCCAGTAGTTCTCTCCGTGTTACACAATAGTTCCTTTCGAGCTTCCCAATTGTGCGGCTATAGTACGCCACTACCTTCTCCTGTCCATTGACAATCTGTGACAAAACTCCTCCAATCGCGTAACCGCTCGCGTCTGTATCCAAAATAAATATTGAGCCTGGGATTGGATACGCTAACATTGGGGCAGTGCACAGCCGTTCCTTCAAAGTTTGGAAAGCCACTTCATGTTCCTTCTTCCAATCAAATGACATATTCTTTCTGGTCAACTCATGAAGGCTACTGGCTACGCTGGCGAAATTCGGTACAAATCGACGATAATACGTGCACAGTCCGAGGAAACTTCGTAGCTCATGTAAATCTTTCGGTCTTGGCCAATCCTTTACGGCTTCGATCTTCTCTTTAGCCGTGCAAATTCCCTCCGTAGTAACCTTGTGACCCAAGTAACTTACTTCCTTCTTGAACAATGCACACTTTTTGGGACTTAATTTCAGACCGGCGCCAGCTATCCTTTGGTAAACTTCCTCCAAGTTCTTAAGGTGTTCCCCAAAGCTTTTTCTTAGCACGATGATGTCATCCAGGTACACCAAACATGTTTTCCAATGCAGTCCTTTCAATACTTGATCCATGAGTCTCTCAAAAGTAGCTGGAGCGTTACATAGTCCAAAGGGCATTACCGTAAATTGCCACAGCCCCTCTCCAATGCTGAAGGCTGTCTTTTCCTTATCCTCATATTTAACCTCTACTTACCAATAGCCGCTTTTCAAGTCCAGTGTTGAGAACCATTTCGTACCAGATAGTGAGTCCAGAGTATCGTCAATACTGGGCAATGGATAGCTGTCCTTTTTCGTTACGTCGTTCAACTTCCGGTAGTCCACACAGAACCGCATTTTTCCATCGTTTTTCTTCACTAGCACTACCGGTGAGCTCCATGGACTAGCTGATGGTTCGATCACGCCGCTGTCACTCATTTCTTGTATAATTTCTCTTACCACTTGGCGTTTGGCCAATGGAACACTTCGAGGAGCGGATTGGTCTCGCGTCACCGGTATCAATGTGATGCTTCACTATATTGGTCCGACCTGGTTTGGAGCCTTCCTTGTCAAATATGGTAGAGTACATTAGTAGAAGTTGTTTTGCCTTACTCTGGTGGTCTACTTCGAGATCTTGCGTCCACGCCGTGATATCATCTGATAGATTAATGTTGCTGGTAGAAACATTTTCCTGGAGCTGTTCACAATTTATAACCACCTCCACCTCCTGACATTGTCCAAATATAGCTCCTTTGGAAAGCTTAATAGGCGATCGAAACTCATTTAGTACTCTTACCGGTATACGTCCATCTTGTTTTGTCATAGCCAGTGTTTTTCCCACTAGTATATCCGTATTTGATTTGTTTGCTGCCTCGACAACCCACAATTTGTTTGTCCCATAATCTCCATCAATCCTTGCCCAAACGATCGCCTCCGATTTCAGTGGAATTTGTTGGCTTTCTTCCACGAGGACCCGCTTACTGATGTACTTGTTCTCGTAACCAAAATTTAGTGGCACATCCATGTTCTTATAGCTCATAGTCCTGTTTTGCATGTCGATCTTGATGCCTCACTTCTTTGTTGACTAAATCGGATCGAATAATGGAATGAGATGCGCCCGTATCAACAGTCAGTAAACGCTCCTTTCCATCCACGAGTCCTCCAACAGTAACATTACTCGACTTCCTTTCGATCTGTGAGACAGAGACTAAGGGGCATCCAATTGCGGGAGCCAGCCTACGCCCCTTGCGCTGACTCTCTTTAGTTTAACGGTTGGTTAGATTGGCAGACTTGCTCATCTCCTTCAGCCTTCCGCTTACGTCCTCGTGCATTATTGGAATTATTGAAGCCAGATCCAGATCCACAATAACGAGCAATATGACCAGGTTTTCCGCACTTGAAGCACTTAATAACCCCTTCATTTTTCTGTTGCTTCCCGTTTAGTGCTTCTAGGATTTTCTCAATTTTTTTGGCCCAGTCTGGCGTCTCCACTCCCACACGGTGAGCTTTGTACTACGGTTTCAAAAGCGAGGCTGTTTCTTGTGTTAGAGCATGTGATACCGTATCCGCAAATGATCTTTTTGCATTGGCAAATGTGGCTCGCTTTGTCTCCACATCACGTATTCCATTTATGAAGCTTTGGATTTTTACCCTTTCGATGTATTCCACGGGTGCGTCTGCGTTTGCCAGATGGGCTAACCTCTCGATATCTGATGCAAACTCCTGCGATGTCTCATTAGTCTTCTGGAAGCGATTCTGTAGCTCTATTTGATGTATCTGTCTCCTATGCTCGCTGCCGTAACGTCTTTCAACGGCTCCCATCAACGCTTCATAGTTGTTTCTTTCAGCGTCCGGAATAGTCTGTAAGATTTCGGCTGCAGGTCCTTTCAATGCCACAAATAAAGCAGCGACTTTGTCCTCAGCGCCCCAGTTGTTCATAGCTCCTGTCTTCTCAAATTGTAGCTTAAATACCTGGAAAGGAACAGAACCGTCAAAGGATGGGGTTTTTACCTTGGGTGTGCTTGTTGAAACAGATGGACGATTCAGTTGCAACTCTTGGATACGTCCTCTCAGCGCATTGACTTCAGCGTCCATTATCCTGCAGCTGTGCAATCTTTGCATCTTGTGCTTCCAGTTTTGAGGACACCAACACCTCCTGTGCTTCCAACTGTGAAGTGATAAATGACCGCTGTTCCTCCATTTGAGCGGAGATCTGTGATGACACCTGTTCCAGCCGAGATGTCATGCAAGTTTTCTGTTCTTCCAACTGAGATGCCATGTGTGTCTTCTGTTCCTCCAACTTTGATGCCACGCGTGTCTCTTGTTCCTCCAACTTTGATGCCATGCGTGTCTCTTGTTGTTCCAACTGAGTTGCCATGCAAGTTTTCTGTTCTTCAAACTTTGATGTTATATTCGTCGACATCTGAGCCAATACAGCCAACAGCGAGTTTGTGTCCACATTTTTTACTGAATCCGGAGTATCCTTTTGCTCTCCTATTTTCGTCGCTCCCTCTTCCGAAAGCTGAAAAACATAATCGTCAACGTTGATTCCTTCCGCTTCCATAGCCTCGCGTAGACGTGATTGTAGCTCTGGCTTATTGCCTGTTGTTACCATTCCACGTTTCTCCAACTCGTTTTTGAGTTGTTGGATCTTCAAGTCATTAAACTTTGCCATATCCTTGTTACCTTTACAATGTCCTTGTTATCCTTTTAAAATTCAGTGTTATCCTTTTCAATGTCCTTGTTATCCTTGTCAATGTCCTTTTATTTATTTAACAATACCGCTTCTGACACCAATTGTGACGAATTCGATGAATCCTCGACTATTTTCCCTGAGTTCGATCACTATACGTTAAATAAAACACTCAGTTTCTGCTTAATAAATAGTACGCTTTATTTACTACTAAAAACCGTAGTACAATAACACGGATTAACTCACTGTTCAGTACTTCACTGTACAACACTTGAAAATAAACTGATTGAAGTGCGTTCTCTTTGCGCGGTTTATATACCCTAGCAGAATGTCTACACATTTCTGCTTTATTCGTGCAACAGTGTTCTCGAAACGTTTATCTATCGTCATCTCCTCTTTGTGCCACATTCGCAAACATGCGAGCTGCCTTTCGCTCTCACGTCATGTATCTAAACAGCTGTAGTTGTGGTAGTGACGCTAGTGATGGAAATACGCTAGAGTTGGGAGATGAGGGATTCTTAAGAACATTCGCCACATTATTAAAAAAAATGGAACAATTGGCAATATGCCACGGTACCAAAGAGAATATACCAACAAGAGCCGTCACTCGTTATAAAGGCAAGGAAAAAGATGGATGCCGTTTTCTTTCAGGGTTTCAGTAATTTTGTTTTCCTCAGTTTTGTGAATTCGACAGCTGGTAAATTTTTGTTTCGACTCTTGTGTTATTTCAGTTCTCGTCTATTTTCTTTTACACATTTTGTTTTGATTAGACAATAACATATTTATATCGAAATTACCGAAACCCTGAAAGAAAACGGCATCCATCTTGTTCGTTGCTTTCATAACGAGTGGTGGCTCTTGTTGATATATTCTCTTTGACGGTACGCACTCTTTGGTCGGTATCCATGGTATTTATGTGAAGAACACCTTTCTTAATTCGCGGCCTTCGGCCGCACTTATGATAAATAACCCTGGGCTACGCCATTACAACTCTGGGTGGTTGCCTTAACCGCGGAAACATGCCACGGTAAGCACTTTATGGGCGGAATCCATGGTATTTATGTGCAGAACCCTGGGCTACGCCATGCCAATTTCGCGTAATTGCCTGAACCGAGGAAACGTGCCACGGTACGCACTCTATGGGCGGGATCCGTGGTATTTATGTGCAGAACAAATGAATGCTCATAGCATAGTCTACAATATTTTACTATCTAATAATAGGTGTGTTCGGCCAGAAAATTTTACCAGTAAACACTTTAAGGAGAGCATTTATGAAACTCTCTCTCAATGCTAAAAGTGCAAGTTTCTAGCCGAACAAAAAATTTGTAAACGCTTAGAGCAAATCAGCTGTTCGTTGCTTTGACATAAATTTCTCAAAAAACACATTTTCATACAATCCCGAAAATTGCTTCACAATACCGTCGGTATTTACAGCAATAGACTACAAGTCAAAAGCAACAAAGAGTTTAAATGTTATAAATGAAAAAATATTCGTGCATTAAGCATAGAAAATTCTTTCATAGGTTTCACACCAAGTCCTAAAAATTCGCAAATCTTTCATATACGTTAGCATTGAAATTACAGAAAATGTTCTATATGGAAGTATAAATATATGCATAAATGGACACTGAGAAGGGTTTACCTTCAAGCTGGGTAGTGGCCTAAGGTGTTAGACCTTCTAGCATACAAGTCACTACAGTGTTGTGAGTTCGACTCTCACAACGCCGGGAAGAAAAGTCCTTGAAGAGATGTAACTCCAGTATCATCGAAACATATGTCGGCTTGTCTGGTTCCTGTAGCGCGTGGGTAAATTTTTCTCAAAAAACACATTTTCATAAATTTTTTATAATTTTTTAGATACAAGCGTTTGCGGTTCTTTAAATTAATTCTGTTTAAAATGGAAAATAAAAAGCAATCAAATATGAAATGTTCTCTAGGAACAGAATTTTTATTTCGCATACCACCGATATTTCCACTTGGTTCCTCTGGAACTGTAGGATTTAGTTCCTCTGAACAGTCTGTATACATAAGCTCTGATCCCGTACTCCAATTTGACAGTCAGAAATAGTCAGAAACAGTCACGAACTACAGGAAAGTGATCCTGGTGAGAGCAGAAAATTGAGTTCTCTTTAGTCAGACAGTTGCAGGATTTAGTCAGCAGATTGCTTGCTGGTAAATTCTGACTACTTGTTGTAGAACAGTCAAGCGACCAAGTTTGACAGTTGTCCAATTTTTGCGATTCCGTACTCCTTGGTATTGCTCTCGCACTGAGAGCGGATTATCTAATTTTGACAATTCTACTAGTTTTAGTCAGAAAAGTACAGGATCAGACCTATTGGTTGCAAACTCGTTGAACATCGGCGAGTAGTTTTTAAGGCGCAATATTGAAATTTGTTAATTACTTTACATAAATCTTTTATTATCAATTAACTTGCACTTTGACTATCAGCTGTTCAATTTGAGCTGTTTTCACTGGGTGATTTTTGTCCAGTAAACGCTTACAGATCTCTCACGAAATGAACTGTCAAAATCAGCTCTCTTTTCATATAATTTTATGCTAGCCGAACACTTTTTCAGTAAATTTTATAAAATCTTACGCTGGCCGAACACACCTAATATCGTTAACGTGACATTTTTTCGTTTTTTAAACAGTTTTATTCATTTTCATTCATTTTTTTTTAGAAAAAACATAGTTTTCATTTAAAAATTTTACATAAAGGTGGGAGTGTTATACATCAAATAAAAGGTATTTTTATTACCTAAATATTGGTATTTAATAATTTCTAATCCGATTAGAAGTTTGAAAGATATTTCGATTTAAAATAATAATACTTTGCCCTTTCACGTGGAATTACCCCTAAAGTTTTTATTTGCACCAAAAAAAATTACATGTTTCAACTTTTCGCAAATACTTCTATCGACCCTATAATATTTTTTTTTATATGCGAAATGTAAGTATTCTGCACTTATGCCAAAAAAATTACATGAAAAAATTTGAATGCAAAAACGTATCCTATTCCAATACCTATCCCTACCCCTATCCAAACCTGGGTAATTGTATACTTTAGGTGTCAACTCGAAAAACACTTTGGAAAATGTTGGTAAAGGTACCAAAAGACGCGTCTCGCGTCTTCTTGTTTTTGTGAAAAGTTATCGTCAAAGAACCGGAAATGACCCGGATCCGATCCTAATTAAGGGGCTGGATCCACGGTATTTATGCGCAAAACACCTTTTTTCCGACGTGTTTTTCGAGTTGCCACCTAGGGGGCTGTTTACATTGTCTAAATTTGGCATAAATTTTCGTTGCATGTGCAGTTCATTCCAAAATTAATGGACTACCCGTTTACATTAATCAATCTTTTTGAAAACTATTTGACAGTTGTTTACGTCATTCAAAAAAAAAAAAATTAAATAAAAATAGAAAAACAAGTTTTTTGATTTTTTCACAACGACAGAATAGATATCTAGCTATCTCCCAAATCCTTCCGGTTTTTAACCACAAGGAGGCTGATAATATCACCAACAAAATCCTCTCCACCCTTTTTACGACCGCAAGCAAACAGGAAGTTAGAACTCTACGTCTATGGAGCTTTGATCCCTACTGGCCCTCGGCCTTGGGGTAACTTTTGGCACCATGCATACAAAGCCGCAAAAACCCCTGTTGTTGTTATTGTACGACGAAAAATGTACGCTAGGGTGGAAGTGTTGTCGAATTAACAGTTCTTGGCCGGAAATCAATCCGCTAGTCTCCGATACTCACTGGCGGTACGTCCCGACTCTCGTAGCGATTAATCACCAGTGAAACCTTCTGGGCCATGTTACCCCTGTTAGTAAAAATTAAACTACTTAGACAGACTGAGTCCAAAGGTTCCAAATAATTCCCCGGCATGCGCCATTTCTCCTCACGACACTAACCACTTATTCGACTGCACCTCGGAGCTTACTCTTCTTAAGGTAATTTCATTTTGGTCCAACCCTATTGAAACTGCTCGCTTCCTTGGATAACAGTTTAGGACAAAAGCGTTACTTCTGGGCAGGACTAGACTTCGTTACAATAACAACAACAAAGGAAACAAAGTCCATCAGATAAACACTTATCGGGCAACCTTTTGTAGCATAGTGTACCAATACAAGTGTAAACTCTTCTGCATAGACGTCAAAATTCCAAAATGAGTTTAACACCTGTCCATCAGAGTTGTTTTTTTTGGAAAAAGAGCATCATTTTGCGCCGAGTTGCATTCGATTTGGATAAATAATTAGTAGTAGGTTGCATAAAAAAGTAGTTCGCTAAAACTTAGAAATTTGATTTTTTAACATAAATAACAGCGAATTATATAAAATTATTAGTTAGAATAACTCTTTCGAGTCTGCTCACTATTTTCTATTAAACAAATAACAAACGACTGCTAATAATTAGCTTCAAACCCCAAAATTTGGTATTTGTTTCCTTTAGGGGTCAACTCCTAATAAATTAGCTAGAATTATGGAAGATAGCTCAAAATACGGGTTTTGGAAAGTTATGTGTCTGTGGAAAGTTATGGTCAAAAAACCGAAAATTGACCCGGGTCCGGTACCAAAATTGGGGCGGGTTGTCTTCAGAGAAGCGAAATATTAAAAAAGCGCTTCCGGATTCGTGATCCTGAGGCCAAACCCTCTCTCCTGCTTACCTCAAAGTTTTTCTGTAAAATAAATAAAATTTACTAGTTTTAAGTTTTTTTATTTTATGTTTTTTTTTTTTCTTTGATATAAAGTATAATAAAAGTATAAACTGAAAGATTCGCTTAAAAGTTGCCCTACAAACTGGAGTGAAAAAGTTGTGCAACACAGCAACACTTTTGTGCAAACAAGAACCCTGTTTCATTGATATTCGGTCCTGCACAAAACCCTGTTTTGCCGAGTGCAACAATAGCAACCCAGATTTTCCCGTTAGAATTTGCCAATTTTTGACAGCGATTTGTAAGCCAACAACAATTTTTTGACGTCGATTTGTGCTGTCAAAAGAAGAGTTTAAGCTTTCGGCAGAATCAGTCCGTCAAGTACGTGCCGGAAAAGGAAGAAACTGACAGCCGAGTAGGATGTGTGTATTTTGCATGTAAAACGCTACATTGACAAAGTATCAGTCAACGGATCCGGTATCCTTCGCCAATTTTCTACTTTGACGGAACGTCAGCTGCGTGACAAATGTCAAAATCAATTTTACCGCCAATTTGACAACGGGATTGTGAAAATTGTGACTATAACAAGTATTACTTGAATATTTTCCATGTTTTTAACCGAAATTTTGCTTTTGTTATGTTTTTTTTAATAATTTTCGTTTTGCGCCAATTACTTTGTTGACATATCTGTGTACTTCAACATGACGTACGTCAATCGCTATGTGCCATCCCTGTACGGCACGTACGTTTTGTCACGACGTACGTCACGTACGTGACGTATTGACGGACTGATTCTGCCGAAAGCTTTACACTTGTACTGATACACTATGTTTTCTAGGCAATGCTATTGCGGCGAATGTTATCAAGAATCGCTCATCTTCCAGCACTAGTGTATTTCCACCACTAGCGTCACTACCACAACTACAGCTGTTTACATACATGACGTAAGAGCGAGAGAGGGAGAGGTAGCTCACGTGTTTGCGAATGTGGCACAAAGAGGAGATGACGATAGATAAACGCTTCGAGAACACTGTTGCACGAATAAAGCTGGAATTATTGGTGATGTTTGTCGTAACGCTGTAGTCGTATCCCTAACGCAACCCTATGCGATACATTTTTATCGATTATTGGTGCGGTAACCGTAAACAGCTGATTGACTGCAAAAACTCAGCTATGAACACAATCTCAATTAATATTTTCTTAAAAAATGTAAAATGATAACTCGCCAAATAGCAAAAACCAATAAATTCGAAAAATTAATGCAAAACAAATAAATTAAATGAACAAAAAAGGTAATCAGCTGTTTATCGTTACCGCGGAAGACCAAAAACCAATTGGTTGGCTACGATCCGGTTACGACCTTAGCGTTACGATATGGCACCAATAATCGATTGCATTAAATCCCATAAGGTTGGTCGAATCAGCTGATTGGATACGACTACAGCGTTACGACAAACATCACCAATAATTCCAGCTTAAACCAGAAATGTGTAGACATTTCTAGGTTGTGAAGCTGCTGTCTGCTATGGTATATAAACCGCGCAAAGACAACGCAAGTCAGTCAGTTTATTTGAAGTGTTGTACAGTGAAGTAATAAACAGTGAATTATCCCGCGATATTGTACTACGGTTTTTAGTAGTGAATAAAGCGTACTACTTATTAAGCAGAATCTGAGTGTTTTATTTAACGTACAGTGATCGAACTCAGGGAAAATAGTCGAGGAATCATCGAATTCGTCACAATTGGTGTCAGAAGCGGTATTGTTAAATAAATACAAGGAAATTTAAAAGGATAACAAGGACATTGAAAAGGATAACTAGGACATTGTAAAGGTAACAAGGACATTGCAAGGATATGGCAAAGTTTAATGACTTGAAGATCCAACAACTCAAAAACGAGTTGGAGAAACGTGGAATGGTAACAACAGGCAATAAGCCAGAGCTACAATCATGTCTACGCGAGGCTAATGTCGTCGCAAATTTCGGCACAGGTATCATCGCAGATCTCCACTCAACTGGAAGAACACAATGCTTATATGTCATCTTATCTGGAGGCACAAGATGCAAAGATTGCAGAACTTCAAGATAAAATTGACACTGGAGTTAATGCGTTGAGAGGACGGATCCAGGAGTTGCAGCTAAATCGTCCAACTGTTTCAACAAGCGCACCTAAGGTAAAAACCCCATCATTTGACGGATCTGTTCCTTTTCAGGTGTTCAAGCTACAATTTGAGAAGACTGCATCGGTGAATAGCTGGAGCGCTGAGGATAAAGTCGCTGCGCTCTTCTTAGCATTGAAAGGACCGGCAGCGGAAATCCTTCAAATTATTCCAGAAGGTGAAAGGAACAGCTATAAGGTATTGATGGGTGCAGTTGAGAGGCGTTACGGTGGCGAGCATAGGAGGCAGATATTTCAAATTGAGCTACAGAATCGCTTCCAGAAGGCTAATGAGACATTACAGGAATTTTCTTGGGACATTGAGAGGTTAGCTCATTTGGCGAACGCAGACGCACGCGTGGAATACATCGAGAGGGTAAAGATACAAAGATTCATAAATGGAATAATGGATGTAGACACGAAGCGAGCCGCATATGCAAACCCCAAAAGTACATTCGCAGAGACGGTATCACACGCTTTATTACAAGAGACAGCCTCGCTTTTATGTAAACCAGATAACAAGGTTCACAATGTGGAAGTAGAACGACCAGAGTGGGTGGACGCAATCCTAGAAGCATTGAACGGAAAGCAACGGAAAAATGAAGCAACCATTAAATGCTTCAAGTGCGGAAAATCTGGCCATATTGTGCGTCATTGCAACATCGGCTCCAGAGACTTCGGCAATGCAAGTGGATGTAAGGGTAACGCTGGAGGAGATGAGCAAGATGAATGCCCCATAGTTTCTGTGTCGCAGGTCGGAGGGAAAGCAGGTAATGTTACTGTTAGAGGTTTCTTGGACGGAAAAGAGTGGTTACTCACTGTGGATACCGGCGCATCTCATTCCATCATTCGAAGTGACTTGGTCCATAAGAGAGTGGGACCATTACAGGATGCAAAGTTGCGGACCGTAACTGGTGAAAGTAAGCTGGTCCATGGAGAAGTGCGGTGCAAAGTTGTGATTGGGAATGTGACTACATACCACAACTTCTTAGTGGCAGATATTGTGGACGAAGTCATCATTGGCGTCGACTTCTTGGCTGTGCGAGACATTCACATGAACCTGAGAAATAGAATTATGACATACAATGGCCAAGAAGTACCTCTGATCTTTGGACACAACATTGGGTATTGCACCAAAGGAGTTTCATTAGAGGTGAAGCACAGGAACACTCGAAAGGCAAAGGTACCTCTTCAACCAATGGCTTTGATAGACAAATGCCTGCTTGAGAATATTCGGAGAAGTCAACAGGAAGATTCAGATCTGGCATGTGTGATCCGAGGGCTTGAGCGAAACAAACGACCAGCAAGAAAAGAAATGTCAGCGGCGAGTCCAGTTGCCAAGTCATATTGGGCGCAATGGAACAGTTTACGAATGGTATCCGGTTGTTTGCATCGAATATGGGAGAGTGAGGATGGTCAATGCGCTCGGAAGCTTATAGTTGTTCCAAGGAAGCGGATGTCTGATATTCTTAGGGAAATGCATAACGATCCAAGTGGAGGTCATCTAGGAGTCAAGAAGACCTTGGAGAGGATTAAGCAGACATTTTATTGGGTT
>CAXKVI010000405.1:0-37211 GCA_964058755.1 Campiglossa producta | reverse complement strand
AAGGAAAGGAAAGGAAAGGAAGGGTAAGGAAAGGAAAGGAAAGGAAAGGAAAGGAAAGGAAAGGAAAGGAAAGGAAAGGAAAGGAAAGGAAAGGAAAGGAAAGGAAAGGAAAGGAAAGGAAAGGAAAGGAAAGAAAGGAAAGGAAAGGAAAGGAAAGGAAAGGAAAGGAAAGGAAAGGAAAGGAAAGGAAAGGAAAGGAAAGGAAAGGAAAGGAAAGGAAAGAAAGGAAAGGAAAGGAAAGGAAAGGAAAGGAAAGGAAAGGAAAGAAAGGAAAGGAAAGGAAAGGAAAGAAGGAAAGGAAAGGAAGGAAAGGAAAGGAAAGGAAAGGAAAGGAAAAAAAGGAAAGGAAAGGAAAGGAAAGGAAAGGAAAGGAAAGGAAAGGAAAGGAAAGGAAAGGAAAGGAAAGGAAAGGAAAGGAAAGGAAAGGAAAGGAAAGGAAAGGAAAGGAAAGGAAAGGAAAGGAAAGGAAAGGAAAGGAAAGGAAAGGAAAGGAAAGGAAAGGAAAGGAAAGGAAAGGAAAGGAAAGGAAAGGAAAGGAAAGGAAAGGAAAGGAAAGGAAAGGAAAGGAAAGGAAAGGAAAGAAAAGTGTAGAGAATAAAACGCAGAACGAAAGGAAAAAACTAGAAAGGGACTTCAAAAAGCTAAGTAAATTAGAATAAGGGTTTGTGGTTGAATTTCAACCACTGGGCAAACTCTAGTTCCCTTAATTTCTCGAGATTCGGCACATTCATCTTTTAAAAATTTTCGAAGTAAATTTTTATAAAAGTACCAGAATCATGAATGTGTAGCACATTTATGTTTTTGGCGCAACGAAATTGTTTAAAAATTTAACTACTAAATTTTTTTAAATTTTCGTTGAGCCAGAAACACGAATGTGTAGCAAGATTATTACGCCATGGTGTCTGCGGTTCAGTGCAACACATTCATGTTTCTGGCTCAAAGAAGAAATTAAATTTTTAAACATTTTCATTCCGCCAGAAACATGAATGTGTAGCACATTCGTTTTTTTGACACAATTTTCAGCGATTGAACTGCACATTAATGAAAATGGCATTGCAAATTTTCGAGGGTTCCTTGTACTTTGGAAACCCAAGATTTGCGGGAATCGTAGAAAAGCGAGAGGTTAATCACGTGAGCCTGTTCATCTTTTAAAAATTTTCGAAGTAAATTTTTATAAAAGTGCCAGAATCATGAATGTGTAGCACATTTATGTTTTTGGCGCAACGAAATTGTTTAAAAATTGAAATACTAAATTTTTTTAAATTTTCGTTGAGGCAGAATCACGAATGTGTAGCAAAATTATTACGCCATGGTGTCTGCGGTTCAGTGCAACACATTCATGTTTCTGGCTCAATGAAAAATTTTATAAAATTAAGAAATTAAATTTTTAAACATTTTCATTCCGCCAGAAACATGAATGTGTAGCACATTCGTTTTTTTGACACAATTTTCAGCGATTGAACTGCACATTAATGAAAATGGCATTGCAAATCTCCGGGGTTCCTTGTACTTTGGAAACCCAAGATTTTCGGGAATCGTAGAGAAACGAGAGCTTAATCATTAACTCAAATCTGGAAAATTGGCACATTCATGACTCTGGCAAGCGAGCGGCGATACTCATATCACTCAGTTAAGCAATACAAAAAAACTAGTGAGCGTACGGCATTCTCAAAGCGCTTTGTATGGGGAGAGGGAAGTTGTTAAATATTTAAGTTCTTAATTGAGAAAAAAAGCTATTGCCTTATCATATTCATCCTTGCAATTCTTCGTCTCTCACGACTAGTGATCTTTCTTCGAAGTTTTGTTTCGACCACAGTCTGCTTATTTCTCATTATTTTGTTACACAAAATTTCAACGCAAAATACCAAAATCGATAAACAGATTCCAATACCGTATATCCACCACAACCAATAGAAATCCTTAAAACTAAATGGTTTATTGTGTGGATCCTCTTTTATTGATGTTTTATTAAACTTTCCTGCTGCTAACATATCATCATAGAGCTGAGTAGTCCAATGTGTCAACAAACCCACGCTAGACATCTCAGTCATCATATAATTGAATTCTTCTAAGAAAATTGAATGTTTCTGCATCGTTGTATGCAATAGGATGTGTTTTGTTATATAGATATTTTCACTGACATAAAATATTGGTTCTCTCAAATGAGATTGATGCATTTCATAGACTTGCCAAAGTCGACTATATATTGAATAAGCCATACGCTTATCTAAAGTGTTGCGCCTTGTTTGTATGTTTTCTAATGAATCTATTGAAATTATTTTAACCAGCTTACCATAGACTTCAGGAGGGGCATGTCTTTCTAAAGATTTATTTAAATAATCTGATAACATTATTTTTATGCCAGATTTAAAGAGATCATCAAAGGTATTTATGCGTGGATAGCGAACCGATGTGGTGGTACATGAGTTAATTATAGCCGATATAAATGTATTCATAAACACTCCACTCAAGAATAAGAGCATATATATGAAACGTGTTATAAATTTGGTTGAGGGATGTACATTTTCGTATGATGGCCAACCGATTGCGCTGCGTAGCACAACATTCGTAAAAATCCATACAAAGTATTTGAAATAATTAGAAAATGTTTGACGTTTGTTACGCTGCCAAACAAAAGCCTCCACTGTAAGCAGTAATGAGAATACAAATAGTAACAACAAGAAATATAAGCCCAGCACTGAAGTCGTTAATATCCAAAACAAATCACTATTGGGTATAATTGCTGGCATCGGTAGCATAACTAGACAATCTACTATTAACAATGGATCTGTATAAAATATATTTTCTTTTATTTCACTCGATAAACCAGCCACAATATCTATGATATCATTTTCCAGTAGCGGTTCCCAAGCACTTAATTTATTTGGTTCTACTGTTACCGGATACGTGATCGTAGCATTATGATGTTCAGCGAAAAGTTTTAAGGCTTTTATTGAAAATCCACCGATTTGTACACGATCGTGACTATCACGCCAAACAAGTGACCATGGCTGCACTTGAGTGGGAAAGATTCTCAAAGGAAATCCCATTAAATTTTTTAAACGATTCGGAAAGCATTTATCCAGCACTAACGATTTACGCTGTACATGAAATTTTGGAAAATAGCTGTACGTATAGAAGTATCCCACTCTAGCATAATCTCTATATATGGCGATCGCATTTAGCAAACGTTTTTCAGCGCAATATCTAAATAGTTGCTCTTGATCTTGTTGAATGGATCGCTGCTCTTGTATGGTTGTTGCACGTCGTTCTTCTTTCTCCCAAATGAAAAGTGTGCGTCGAATACGCATCTTCCTTAGACAGGCGACCATCATATCCAAAAACTCAAATTCGAGAGTTTTCGATAGGCAACGTATTATGAGTACGCTTGGTAATAGAGCATTGCTTCTATTACAAACGTCTGCAGGCAGTAATTTCGTCGTTTTGTTTTTGCTGATTTTTTTGAGATTCTCATCATTTAAACAATAGCTGCTTGAATTATAGCTTTTAAAAATTACTAATCTCTCTATTACACTCTCGGCATTGATTTTATTTACTAGTTTGCTTAGATCAAAATTTTGTGTAGAAGCATCCAAATGGTATATTGCATGAGCCGACAATGGCATGAAAATGCTTAGAAGTTGAAAAATAATGCTTATAATTAACATTATCCTAAGCTTTGTATTACACCATTTAAATATACTTTTAGAACTAAATTTTGTTAGCAGGCTCTATGTAATATTTAGGTAGATTTCCTTGCGGTGCTCATATTAGTATGTATGTGTCAGTGGCGGATCCAGGATTTTGAAAATGGGGGGGAGGGAGTTAATTTTTTTTTCGAGGACATTTTTGATTCTCAAAACTCGTCTTTGAGGTTTTTTTTTTAATATATACCTATGTACATTTGTTAGTATAGGCAATGTCAATTTCAAGATATCACGAAATTTTACCATATTTTTGTGTAATTTTATTTCTATACTAGCTGTTGCCCGCGACTTCGTATGCGTAGCTTAGGTATTGAAATTAATCAAATGGTTTATGAGAGCATTCACACATTTTTGTGGAAATATTCGTCGATACCTCTGATACCGGTCGAGCTATCGAAATTTCAAGATATCACCCAAACCGTTTCAGATATTTCAATGAATCACATAGCATATTATAGCACTCATTGACACCTTTCGTTTGACACCCATATTGTAGTAAGACATTTTTGGTCCCCCCGGGTCCACATATTGGGCGATAACCCCAAAACCCGTTGAGATATCGCAAAAAATAATATCTTAAATTTTAAGTTGAGCGTCTAGCAATCCAACGATTCAATTCCATTCAGTACTTTTAGAGTGTTACGACCACAAACATACAGACAGACATGGTCCACATATTGGGCGATAACTCCAAAACCGGTTGAGATATCGAAAAAAGTAATATCTTCAATTTTAAGTTGAGCATCGAGCTATCCAACGAAAATTCAATTCCATTCATTACTTTCAGAGTGATACGGCCACAAACATACGGACAGACCGACAGACAGACACACAACAAATTTTAAAATGGTTGATTCTACTCGCTTAATAATGCTTCCCCCAATCAATTTTTTGTTGATATCTGCCATGTACAGACATCGACCTGTTACAATTTTATTATATTTAGAGATTTTTTGTGTAATTTTATACTATATTTTTTGTGTAGTTTTTACCATATTTTTTGAGTCATAAAAACATATGTAGTCATTACTGTATTTTTTGTGTAATTTTTACTGAATTTTTGTTGTAATTTTTACTATATTTTTTTAATTTTTACTTTATTTTTTGTATAAATTTTACTATCTTTTTTGTGTAATCTTTACTAAATTTTTTGGGTAATTTTTTACTATATTTTGGTGTCGGTTAAACTATATTTTTGTGTAATTTTTACTATATTTTTTGCTGTATCACTGTTAAGAGTATAATTTTTTTGGATCCCGAAGGGAAGGGTTTGAACCCGAAAACCACTCCCGTGGATCCGCCCCTGGTATGTGTGTATTAGAAGTGAGGAAATCCCGATATTCTTTGTCGTATTACACGTATGGCATAAACACACACCCACACACACACACACACATAAAATTGCTCTCTTGAGAGATTTTATGATTTCAGAATTTTTATGATTTTTTAAATTTATGGACAGGGTCATTCATATGTTAATAGAAATTAAAAAGCGATGGAATAATATTTTTTTTTATAATGGCCGTGGGTGAGCATAAAGCTACAATGTCAGCCATAATTATGTTTATTGATTGAATTTTTGAGAAAACCTAGAAAACGTAATAACTCCTAAGCTCAGGATCGCGCGAAACTTTGAGGCTTTTATCGTAAAGCGAGTGCTCTGGGAAACAGGGAACCCTGTTGCTGAATCCGATTCGGAGATTTGGTACACGGATGAATCGAAGCTGGAAGATAGTAAAACAGGAGCTAGTATCTATGGACCAAATTATAAAAATCGGTACCAATGGGTAACTACCCCACTAACTTTCAATCCAAAAACCATGCAATAGAAATCTGTAACAGAGAATGCCTCCGAATAGGACTATCCTCTAGGCGGATCTACATTATATCGGACAGTGATGCCGTCCTACGTGCCTTGTAGTCTTATACTACAACTTCTAAGCTTGCTGATGAGTACGTCGCAGTCCTTAATGATCTGGGAGCCAAAAAGAGAGTTTTTTTTTAGGTTGGGTCGCAAGGCATGACGGGCATGACGGCAACGAAAAAGTAGATCACCTTTCAAAACAACAGCATTTTATGGTCCGGAACCCTTTTGTGGCCTAACCAAGGCTCACGGTAGAGAGACCATAAGCAAGTGGGAAAAGAAACAGTTTAGACTTGGCTTGGCAGCAATAAATTAGAGATAAAACAGTCGCGAATCAGCTACGAAAAAGAAGCGTCAATCGTGAAAAGATTCAACGCTTAGCGGCGGGTGGCAGAATTAAGATATATATATATATATATATTTTTTTTTTTTTTTGATTTACATCAATTAATCATTAAAAAACAGAGTCAATATTTACATAAACGTAAGAAACCTAACAAATGGGAGAGTTCATCGTAACGTAATTTATCAATAAGAAGTGTGTGTATGTATAGACTAGTGTATGTGTGTGTGTGTGTGTGTGGATTTCTAATTGGCACACATCTTGACTTTGATGAAGTTTAAGCTAGCGCTTCGTTTTCAATTTGAATTGTGCTATTTAAATTTTGCCCTATAAACTGAAGTGGCTTTCTATGTCAGAAGTACCTTTATGAGTTATAGCTCGTTTTGCTAGAACTATATTTTAAAATGGTATTTTAATACATTTTGACACAAGCCATATAGATAAGGCAGTGTGAGTTTGAAAATATTTACAGAGATGATAAGACCTTTTTAAATACTTACTTAGTTAAGAGACTTTGCTCTTCTTCCTATTACCTCCTTCTTTTTATACCTTTCATGTAGATGAAATGGTATTATAACTTTGATCCCATGTTTGTAAGTATGAGAAGAAGAAGAGATGGACTCATCAATAAGGATACCGAAATGATCACAATGAGGAGATGAGTTGATTTAGCAATGTCCGTCTGTCTGTCTGTCCGTCTGTCTGTTTGAACGCAACATAGTCCCTCAGTTTTTGAGATTTTTCGCTGAAATGGATCTAATATAGAAATCATTTTGATTTTGGGCTATAACTCCTGTAATTAAACAGGTAGGAACGTGAAATTTTGTAAGTATTACTATTTTTATATGTGTTCAAAATCCTTGAGATGGCATAAATATTTCACATAGTCCCCATACAATCGATTGTTCCGATAAACGCATTTTGGGCTATAACTCCTGTAATTAGATAGGTAGGAACGTGAAATTTCGTAACTATTGCTCTTTTAGAATGTGGAATATCGATGTTGGCTTTCCTTACTTGTTTCACTTGTATCTATCCCACTATAGGTCTCCTAGCATCTCCTCCTTGTTTCTAACAGTTGTTGATACCACTTTTCTTCTAGATCTCGGTGAGTTAAGATGTACTTCATACAAGAAATTTGCCGGACACCTCCAAAATCTTGATTTAGGGGTCTTTTGTAATTTTGATCACTTATCAGCCTGTATCTTAAACCAATTTTTATTTCGAACTAGTTGGTGCCGCGACTTCGTATGCGTATAGTTTGTGTTTTTTTGCAGCTGGGTTAGCAAAGAATAAAATCCAACAAAAAGACCGGAGTTCAGCACTTAAGGGTACCATAATGTACTAACACAATTTAGTGGAAATATTCGTCGATACTTCCGAAACCGGTCGAGCTATCGAAATTTAAAGATATCTCCCAAACCATTTCAGATATTTCAATGAATCACATCGCATATTATAGCACTCATTGACACCTTTCGTTTGACACCCATATTGTACTAAGACATTTTTGGTCACCCCTGGTCCACATATTGGGCGATAACCCCAAAACCCGTTGAGATATCGCAAAAAATAATATCTTAAACTTTCAGTTGAGCGTCTAGCAATCCAACGATTCAATTCCATTCTGCACTTTTAGAGTGTTACGACCACAAACATACAGACAGACATGGTCCACATATTGGGCGATAACTCCAAAACCGGTTGAGATATCGAAAAAAGTCATATCTTAAATTTTAAGTTGAGGGTCGAGCAATCCAACGAAAAAAGTTTCATTCAATCCAATTCATTACTTTCAGAGTGATACGGCCACAAACACACGGACAGACCGACAGACAGACACACAAAAAATTTTAAAATTGTTGATTTGGATTCTACTCGCTTAATAATGCTTCCCCCAATCAATTTTTTGTTGATATCTGCCATGTACAGACATCGACCTGTTACAATTTTATTATATGTAGAGATTATCCTAGAAGAGACCTTTCTATATTATAAGTAGCCTATAAAAGCCTTGATTGGTATTTAACAGAAAATTCAGTTACGAAGGCGATAAATGTAAATATTCTTAAAACAGTTAAAAACTGACTAAGTTATTAAGATTTTCATGTAAACGATCCTTATTCTACTTAAATAAACGTTAAACGTTCAGGTTTTTAAAATTTGTCTACTGTTTTTTTTTTTCGTGTGCTAACCCAAATTTTGCTTCACATCAAAATAATGTGACATCAAATATGAGATAGCGCATTGACACACTTGTACACACACACCCAACTAAATGCGTAATCATTCTAACGGGTAATACCGACAATCTGTCACTTGACCACCACGGCACGTACAACTTATTATGTAGATATTATTATGATGGTGATGTGATAACCATTTGATGTGATATTCATTTGTTGGGTAAGTATGACGGATGCCCGCAAAGATTTTTTTTATTTATATGTTTGTATTCTATGAACTTTCGTCGTGCATGTGCGCTTAGTCTAGGAGAGATATGGGAACATGTTCACATGATTGAATGTGTAATTACTGGCTGATTATCTCATTTGTGGTTCAAAGAAATTGTGGTCTAGCGTCCGAAAAAAAAAATAAAAACAAAAGAAAATAGATTAATTGGTTCAGTGAATTTTTTATTGCAAAACTTGATCGCAATGTTGAAATTTCTTGTGCAACCACTTTAGCATAATATTAGACAACATTCTAGACTTTTGTGATTAGATTCAGATATTTTTCTGCATATGTTCTGAAATTTTCAGACCGATTTCGGGAAAGATTAGTTTGTTGTTTCGAAAGAACTTAAGTACCGTTTTCGAAAGACTTTCGAATAGATATTTCATATCATTATGCTAAAGTTTTGACAATACTTTTTTGAAAATCTTGTTTGAAAACTGTTCAACAGAATTCGAGAAAATTTCTGAGGCTAGTTTAGGAATGATTTCAGTAACGTTTGTGATCTTTGCATGTGACTTCTGTTGTTTGGAATAGTTTGGCTACCTTGAGCTATTACAGGGAATATTCAGAATACCAGGCCAGAAATATAATAGCAATTAATTTATTACAGTTTTGGTGCTCAGCTCGTAATCTCGCGAGATCTCTGAAAACGAAAAATCGCTAAGTATATTTGAAAATTTAGTTGAAATACGACGAAAATTTAGTTGAAATACGACGTATCTCAGTATAAATTTCAAAACGCCCTACCTGAACCTAAAATTCTATTCAACTTCGACGAAATGCTTCGAATCAAGCTCCTAAATAGGCAGATCTTTCATCAGCCGTCGATTTCTAAATAATTTTGAAACCATTAGAAGGGGGTCAGGTTTTAAAAATTTGGTACTATTATCGGCATAATTTGACAATTTTCTGCGGACTTGTTTGAGATTTGAAAATCTTAAATTTTTTGCTTAGGTTTTCTGTTTCTTTTCGAGGATTATTTAAGGATTGATTCCAGTTTTGGTTTGTGATCAGGTCAAAGGGGTCTATCAGCTATTCCGACGGAGGTTCCCGTTTGGAATGATTCGTGAAAGTCGTTAGATATTTCATCGACACAAATTTCGACCAAATTTTGATTAAGTCGATGAATTATCTATCGACTCTCCTGAATCATTCCAAACGGGAAGCTCCGTCGGAATAGCTGATAGACCCCATAATCTTCTCGGAATGTCATTATTACAGTTTTGGTGCTGTTGTTGTTGTAACGAGGTGTAGCCCTGCCCATATGTCAGACATATATTGCGCGTGTATTGCTCTTGGACGGGTCGATATAAAAATCGGCCCGGGTCGTTTCGGTACGATGGGTACAGCACAAGTACTAGTACCGTTCTCATGGAACCGGCACTACAAGAAACTAGCCGTGTGGCTAACCCAGCTTGGCAGGGACTTAACTTTAGCACACATTTTGGTTTCTCGGTATTTTCTCATTCTCAAAAAATTCTATAAATTTGACGACAATATAAAAATGTTCAAGTAGTTCATTTGAAACTTGGAACTAGCTTCCGCGATCACTTCCATGATGTAGTTCAATGAACTAATAAGTTCATGAACTTCCCAAGTCTATTTTGGAATAACTTTGATAACCTCTTTGAACTACTTTGGGATTATTTTATTTCAGAGTTGTTTTCTGTAATAACTTTAAACGAGCTAAAGTTGTATTTGTATATTTGTATATTTGTATATTTGTATATTTGTATATTTGTATATTTGTATATTTGTATATTTGTATATTTGTATATTTGTATATTTGTATATTTGTATATTTGTATTTTTGTATATTTGTATATTTGTATATTTGTATATTTGTATATTTGTATATTTGTATATTTGTATATTTGTATATTTGTATATTTGTATATTTGTATATTTGTATATTTGTATATTTATGTATTTGTAGGTCCGGTCCTATCTTGAGAACCGCTTGATCGAATGGGATGAAATTTGGCACATATGTAGATAGTATGATTGATTCTTAGACTATACACTTTGGGGTTTGGCAATTGGGGTGGTTTACAGGGTTGCCACCTATTTGATTTTTTTTTATTTATTGAGCTAGATATGTCAATATGGGTATCAAATGAAAGGTATTTTCGCTGTGATATCAACTAAAATATTTTCAAGTACGGTTGTCGGCAAAAAGTCCATTACGGCTACGAAAATTACAAAATTTTAATAATTTGCCACACATATAAAGGACAGTGTAACACATCCTCACAAGGCTCCTACCTATTTGAAATTTTTTTGGAAATCTATGTTGGAAAGCTTATAGTGTTGGTAAGTAGTTCTTTGGAAACATCTCTTTGGTTCTTCTTGAAACATTTTTCGTTTTGATCTTCTTTGAATTTCTTTATATTCGTTTTTTGTTTTGTTGTGTGAATCAGAGTTATCGGTGCCTCAAATGTAACGCCTATCTTAAAACTCAACTGATACGAAGTATCTATTTGTTTCACTAATCCAAAATGTCAATAGCACATCAATGTGTAACAAAATAAAACAAAACTTGAGTCAATAAATAAATCAATATTGTTGTTGTTGTTATTTTGTTAGCAAATGCTATGGAATCGTGTTCCTTGCCATTTCGTGCCAAATCACTCACGCACTACTTGCTGATGGCGATGGAGAAGCGTAAGCCGGAAAGTTCTAATTACATGTTGTAAGTTAAGTTGCTGTAATTTTTTGTTGACTGAAATTGTGTCACAAAAGTACTTGATTAGACGTACAGAGTTACTTTGGATGTAGGAAGTGTTATTTACAGTAAACAAGGAAGACAACAAATAACTTACAACTAAGTAAACAAGTTTCCAGAATATGAGCAGAGCTTTGAATGGTAAAAGAGTTTTTATATATATTATGTAAGTATGTGTAAGTTTTAACCAAGAGTTACAATAAAAATGTAGTGAAAAAGATTGATAGACGATTTTTTACACATAAGACTATCCACCACTTGGGGCGGTTTACAGGGTTGCCACCTATCTAAATATTTTTAAAATTATTGAGAAAGATATGCCCATATGGATGTAAAATGATAGGTATTTTCGGCGACATGCCAACTAAAATATTTTCAAGTAGGGTTACCATCTTACCGTATTGTGTTTTGTATATTTTCGGGTAGTTTTGGGATCATATTTGGATTATTTAAGGATCATTTAGTGGTAATTTTTGAGATAATTTTGGGTTAATTTTGGTATCATTTTGGGGATCATTTAAGAGTCACTTTGCGATTATTTTAGGATCAGATTGGGATCATTTAGTGGAAATTTTGGGATAATTATTGTTAATTTTTGGATAATTTTGGGGTCATTTTCGGATCATTTTGGGACTATTTTTGGGGCTATTTTGGGGTCATTTAAGGAACATTTTTGGCATCATTTTGGGTCCTTTTTGGGATAATTTAAGGGTCATTTTGGGATTATTTTAGGATCAGTTTGGGATCTTTACCATTTTACCGTATTGTAATTGTATATTTTTGGTTAGTTTTGGGATCATCTTTGGATTATTTTAGGATAATTTTGGGATCATTTAGTGGTAATTTTGGGATAATTTAGGTTCATTTTGGGCTCGTTTTTGGATCATTTAAGAGTCATTTTGGGATTATTTTAGGATCAGTTTGGGATCATTTAGTGGTAATTTTGAGATAATTTCGGGTTCATGAACCATTTTTGGGCCATTTTGGGATTCTTATGGGATCATTTTAGGATCATTCTGGAATCATTTTGCGGAAGTTTCGGCATCGTTTTCGGTTAATTTTAGACCGCTTAACCGATTTCGATGAAATTTGACATAGAGATAGTATGCTTGATACTGAGACTGTCCACTTAGGTGTTGCAACTTGGGGCGGTTTACAGGGTTGCCACCTATCTAATTTTTTCTTAAACATTGATGAGGATATGGGTATCAAATCAAAGGTACTTTTAGCCTCATTTAAATAATGAAGTCTTGGTTAAAGGGTTGCCACCTTACAGCCTTTTATTTTTTTCTTCGTATATTGACCGATTTGTGTAAAATTTGTTTGTGGATAGTATATATACTTCAAGCTATGATTTTCTACTTGGATTTGCCACTTGAGGTGGTTTATAAAGTTGCCACCTATTTGATATATTTTCGGAAAAAAAAGTTTATGTTGGTAAGTTAGAATATTGGAGAAAATGTAGGTAGGTAAGACTATTGGACACAATCAAAAACACCGAGCAAGCTTTGTCACCCAAATACTTTAATTTTAAATTGCATTCGAGTCTACAAATCGAAAAAATATTATCAAAATCAAAAAGGTTAGCATATCAATACTTCCAAACTGAAATTGTGATGTTCTGTTAGCCATCCTTATCCAAGCACTTTTTGTATCCGGTGCAGTTGCCGGTTCTTGATCAGCCTGCAAGACCATAAAATTTAAAAAATGTATGAGTAAAATTTTGTAGATATATAAAAACATGCAAAGGGTGGTCCATATAGGGGTTTTTTACAATTTCAAAATAATGATCGCAATATAGTTTCAATCAGATTTTTTTTTATATAATAACGAGGATCCAATAAATTTTCAAATATTTTAGAAGCCATCGACTTCTCAGTTTTCTTATTAGTCTAGCTTAGGTGATGACACTGAATATCTGTCAAAATTTCTATCGAAAAAGATCTGCCACTGTCGTAATGATATATCATTAAAAACTCGTATATGAACCACCCTGTATTTAATATTTATTGGCTTACCAAAGCAATCATAACTAACTGCTCAAAAAAGTATAAATAATATATTAAGTGTAATGTCTGTACTAAAATTGTTGTGCAAATCTTTTGCTGAGAATCAAACAGTCTTATTTGCTAAGAACTCAACTAAGAACTAAAAAGTCGATTTCCGAAATTTTACATTAAGTCTTCGATTCATTTCGAAATATTGCCATAATTGACTGTGTAAAAATTGGTTATTGAATATTTGATAGGATATTTTGATTTTTGATTTCGCAATAACTACGATATCAATTATGCAAAATTCATTTAAGTACGAAAATTATCTTAGGCCTATTCACGATTAGGATAAATTGGTTGCTCCCTTCAAAAAAAAAAAAACGCGTGTAGCCAGTACACGTGAAAGAAGTTAACTTCTTAACCCTTTGTCTTACACATGAGTCCAGCCAGACCTTTTCCATTTTTAATCTCCAAAAAAGGCTACTTTGGATTAACTTAGAGGTTTGAAATTTTAGGTAGCTTTCTAAAATTTAATCCTACAACGATCTGTAAAAAAATCATTTTGATATCTGATATATATATATCTAGTTGTATAGATATGTTGGATAATACATCACATTCGTAACACATAGGTCTGGCTGGACCCACACACGTTTCTATGTGATTTTTAGAATCCAGCCACGGCTTTTTTTTTTTAATTTTTTTATCTCATGACAAGCTTTGTTTGTTTTTATACCAACCTGTACACAGGGTATAGTAGTTCTGTTTATATAACGGGAGTTTATAACGGGGGTTCGTACGGATATATGTAGATCCGTATATCAGAGTCAGTCTGACCGAAGGTGCATACGATATTTTGAGTCTTTTGGGAACACTTGGGGTCAATGCGAGAACCATTTTGGGGCCACTTTGGGATCCCTTGGGGTCGCTTTAGGTCACTATAGAATCACTTTAAGACCATTTTGGTGCCAATTTGGGACCGTTTTGGCGCCACTTTGGGATCCCTTGGGGTCGGTTTAGGTCACTATGGGATCACTTTAAGACCATTTTGGGTTCAATTTGAGACCATTTTGAGCCCAATTTGGGACCATTTTGGGCATCTTTTTAGGACCATTTTGGGGCCATTTTGGGGCCCCAGTACTTGTGCTGTACCCATCGTAGCGAAACGATCCGGGCCGTTTTTCACTAACACTGCTGCAGTTACTAACATTGCTGCAATTAGAGTTTTGGTGACCGCTGATTTAGATATAATATTCGAGTTGGGCACACACACACACACATAAAGGTATGTATGTCTAGTCGGGTAAGGTGGATAAGATGGCAGGGCGATAGATCGGTACTTGAGTACCGATGGATGGTAGGGAGGTGGCGAATGCCGGCAAAACGGCTGGTGGATGTCGGTGAAACGGCTGGTTGATGCCAGTGAAAGGGTTGGTGGATGCCGATGATCCGGTGCGAAGTAACCTTATGACCGATGAATGTCGGTGGAACGGTTGGTTGGTGCTGGTGGATGTCGGTGTAACGATTAGCGAATGCCGGTGGATCGGTGCCAAGTTACCTTATGACCGGTGGATGTCGGTGGAACGGTTGGTTGATGCCGGTGGATATCGGTGGACCAATCGGTGAATGCTGGTGGATCGGTGCCAGGTTACCGAAGACCGGTTGAGTGACGCCGGTGGATTGGTGAATGCCGGTGGATCGGTGCCAGGTTGCCGATGATCGGTGGATCTATTGGTGAATACCGGTGGATCAGTGCCAGGTTACCGATGACCGGTGGATCCCAACGGACGCACCAGTGGCCTTGTAGATGGGGCAACGATCCAAAGATCGCTTCTTCGCGTCCAGTAGACACTACCAAAAGAATCGAGTGTGGAGGGTTGTGCAGGGTAAGGTAGGAAGCTTCTCAAAAATTACTTTGCGGCACTTGCCGTTTGAGAATTTTTAGCAGTGGTCGCAAGTGAGTGCGCGAGTGAAAACAATCAAGGCCGCTTGCTTAAGCTTTCGGCAGAATCAGTCCGCCAATACGTCAGCTGCGTCACGTACGTCAATTTTAGAGCAATTTCTACTTTGACGTATCCGTCTTATCTGGCGTTACGCATACAAACATCCGCAGTCTACTTTGCTGTCAGTTATTTCGACGTACGTGACGTACGTCACGGATTGATTCTGCTGAACGCTTTAGTGCTGGCGCTCTCTACGTTTGCTTTGTTTACCTTGTTAGCTAACATGCGACGCGCGTGAGTGGTGGTACTTAAGACGTGTGAGTTCGATGCCCGTGTGAGGCGTGTGGGTTTGAAAATAATGTAATACTGCTTAAAAGCGGCATTACAACTTTGTCAGGAAAGTTTTTAAGGCATAAATGTCAAAATTAGGCGGTATGCGTTGAAATAAAACAACTTTGAAATTTTGGGACAGTCTAATGCCTACATTTGAAAAAAAAAAACTGTACTCTTTTAACTCATCACCTTTCTCTTCCCGACATCTTCTTCTACACAACCTCCTTTTAATTTACATTAACAGATGACCTTGCTCATAAATTTAAGCTGTAAAAATTAAAAATTGAAATTATCAAATCTCTCAAGAGAGCAATTTAACAACTAGATATGTATGTATGTTTAATACGTTAAGTACTGGCACAGTATGTGATGGTCCCGAAGTTTCTTGAAGTTTTTTATTCAGTAGATACCGAGGATCGAAAAAGACATATTAAAATTTTCGATTGGCAAACATTTATAAGAAGAAGAAACTCATATCCAAATGAAAAAGAATCAAGTCTGCTATCAAAATTAATGCTATGGATACACACACGGAAATTACCTCCAATAAATCTTCTTTAATCAGAACACAATTTTACCCTGACACCCACAAAATTGAAGGTTAACAATCGGCGCCATCTAGTGCTTTGGTTATAGTACTTGCTATTTAAAACTAGATGTCGCTGGGGATTGTTTATTTTTTGGTGACTCTAGTGTCCAGTAGCGGTAATATCGTAATTTTGGTAGTTGTCCTCGCTATTTTTGTTTATTTATCGTTGACAGTAGCGGTCAAATCGTTATGATATCTGCTCAAATCTTCTTCATTTTTGGGAGTTTATAATGAAGATTATGGCCAAGTTAACTCCCAAAAGCGGAGTTCATTCGGAATTAGCGCTAATGTATCAGCCCTATAAGACTATCTAGAGTTTTCGAGCTATCTCTTTTCGTAGAGCTGCATTTATATGTATCTCTAATACGTCTTCGAAATTTACTAATTTATCAAGTCAATTGTACTTGCAAAAAAAAAAAAAAACTACCAAATTCTGGAAAAAACTACCAAATGAAAAAAAGCTACGAAATTTTATTTCCAGGTACTTATTGTAAAGAAACCAAAATGTATTAAACAATTTTTTAATAAAAACTTCCATCGGTTAGCTATTATTTCCAAGTAAAAAAAAAAAACTACCAAATTCGAAAAGGTAAAAAGAAACTACCAAGTTTGGTAGAAAACTAGCAACTGTGGCAACCGTGTTTGTACTGCTTTGGTCCTGATATTTCCGAATACCATAAGTGACATGATCAACAATACCGGGATACCGGGATTATCATGTCTAATAGCCACCTATTTACATGTGCACAGGAATGAAGAGTTCATTAACATTTCGTAGAGCCTTACAAAAATTTAGTTTTAACAGTAACTTCTATTTGAAAGGTGAAATACAAAATTAAGGAGAAATGTTAATTAAAAGCATTATTGTTCAACTTCTAACCACTTCCGTCTTGTTGACGGCTCATGCACTATTTCAATTGGACAGTTCTGTCCATTCTTTCGGTTTAAGCAAGCTAATAAATAAAATCAATGTGGAGCATAGAGTGGAGAGACTCATTGTAATTAGTAGCTACAATTCCAGCAATTATTGTTTAAATGATGACGATCTTAAACAAGTCAGCAAAAACACAACTACGAAATTACTGCCGGCTCACACTTGTTATAGATCCTGGGATATACCCTCAAGCGTACTTATAATACGTTGCCTATCGAAACCACTCGAATTTGAGTTTTTGGATATCATGGTCGCATGCCTAGGGAAGACGCGTAGTAGACGCATACTTTTCATATGGAACAAGCAACAACCACTCGCAAGAACCATACAGAAGCAGCGATCGTCGTTTCAACCAGAGCAAGCGAAACTTTTTAAATATTGCGCACAAAAGCGTTTATTAAATGTGATCGCCATATATAATGACTACCTTGGGGCTGGATATTTCTATACGTACAGCTATTTTCCCGAATTTCATGTGCAGCGTAAATCGTTAGAAATGGATAAATGCTTTCCTAATCGTTTACAAAATTTAATGGGATACCCAATAAGAATCTATCCTCAGGAATGGATTCCATTTTCACTTCTTTGGCGTGATCATAGTAATCGTTTACAATTCAGTGGACTTACGTTTAAAATTTTCCAATTATTCGCTGAACGCCACAATGCAACCCTAGCCTATCCAGTATCACCAGAAAGCAATAAAATAGATATTTTAAAATTGCTAGAAACTGATCAAATAGATATGCTGTCTGGAGTGATTTTTAATTCGCACGTTAATATCTCTGCGTCAGATGTTTTGTTAATTTTCGACTCGTTCATTATGCTGCCTATGCCTTCAATTATTCCGAATAGTGTTGCTATTTTGACAATAATGAATTCTGCGCTCGGTGTATTTTTGGTGTTGCTACTCTTCATATTTTCAGTACTACTTGCAATGGAAGGATTAGTTTGGCAACGCCACAAACTTTATAATTTTTCTAACGGTTTGTCATATTTTGCATGGATTTTTACTAATGTCGTACTCTGTAGCATAATAGGGTTGCCATCGTGTGTGCATGCTTCTACTAAATTTGTAACGCGTTTCATATATATGCTACTATTTTTAAGTGGCATATATATGAATACATTTCTATCAGGCGACCTTAAATCATATCTAATCACTGGAGTACGATATCCTCGCATAAAAACTTTCGACGAATTTTACAACTCCGATATATTCATTAGACTGACCATGGATCATTGGTATCATATAAAAACATTTGACAACACAGACAACTATGAAAAGCTGGTCACAAAATTTTCCGTTGCATCGAAAGAAGACGTCGAGACTCGTCGTAACTCTTTAGATAAACGTTTCGCATATTTGGTATCAAGCCCACTCTGGTCAGTCTATGAAGCCCATCAGTCTTTTTTGAAGGAGAAACATTTTTATTCTCGAGAGAATATTTACTTCGGCGGAAAAGCTCTTGCGCGTACAGCTATGCAGGAACATTCTATTTTCTTGAAAGATTTTAACAAACTTTTACTTCAAATGAAAAGCATGGGTTTGTTTACACTTTGGACTAGACAGTTTTACCACGATATGTTGGAGACAGGAAAATTAAACAAAACTTTAAAAAAAGAGGATCCACGAACCGTCCCATTGAGTTTGAGCGATTTCTATGGTGTATGGTGGCTCTATGGCATGGGTATCGCTTTGTCGATTTTAGCATTCGGCGTTGAAGTTTGCTGTAAAAACTGGACAAGAATTAAGAAAGTGGTCTGTAGGGCAGGAGCTATGCCAAAGCCCATGCTAAGACGTCAAATGATAAGACCACAGAGGGTCATTAAATAAAATACACAATTTTTTCGAATCATTGGACCACTTGAATTTTGTTCTAACTAATATGTATAAAGTCACTTTTTTTAATAGTTAACGCTATAACTCAATAATAACGATTTGCTTTTATTGTTTTAAGTGAATATGCTGAAATAAACCATTAAAAATATAAAGATGTACTCTTGATTCTATATTAAAGAAAACACAGCTAAACTGTAATTTTTTCAAAGAAAAAATGTGGCAACTTTTTAAACGAAAATCTTAGATTCCAGGAGATGACCTAAAAAAATGCATCGATGTACAAGTCGTTTTCAAGATAGTAACTATAATACAACTATAGGATAAGGTGTCATGTGGAAAACCCTACATACATATTCCTGCTATACAGGAAGAGGAGAGCACATCAGTTTTATCATACTGCATTCAAGAACGTGATGATAAATTGTATTGTAAATATAAATCAGGTGATATTTACATCATTATTCATAAGTAACAGGGTTACCTTATACGTAGATACTGGAACACGTCATGTTCTTGAAATAGACCTGAAATTAGTTATTCAATAATTATCAAGGAAAATGTATTAGAAAAACCACGTATTGTTTTAAAAAAAAAACTTGGCTTGACAATAAATTTAAACTATAGGAACTCTCCAAATCATAAAATATAATATGAGAGCAATTTTACATCTATTCATTAGACTGATTAGAAAAAATGTATATATTTTACCGCATCGAATGGCGACTTTTAACAAATGTTCCCTGATGGCGAATTGACAAATCTCCTAAGAGAATAATCTATTCATTAGACCGATCAAAAAAAAAAAATATATAATATATTATATTATTTTGCCGAATCGAAAGTGACGACTATGGCAAATGTATGTGATATAAAAAAAACTATTTATGAGGTGGAAATGAAGGCAAGTATATTTTTATACCCATCTTCCACCATTTATGTTAAAAGTTGTTTTTTTTTTATAATTTTTCAGTCATCCTCCGCTTGTTGTTTGTATCTCATGACGATAGGAAAACAGTTCTGGGCTGGAGCTTCTTTGTCCATTCGCATGACATGACCCAGCCAGCGGAGCCTTCGGGCTTTAATACGCTGGACTATGGTCATATACATATGCGTAAAGCTCGTACAGCTCATCGTTAAATCTCTTTCGATATTCGCTGTTGGCATCATGGGAAGGACCATAAATCTTTCGGAGAAACTTTCTCTCAAATACTTCATCCTCTTCTGCCGACACTGTTCATGAATCTGAGTTATACATCAGGACAGATTTGATGAGAGACTGATAGAGCGTGATCTCTGTTGTTCTTCGAGAGAGGATTTTACTTCTAAATTGTCTACTCAGTCTGAACTAGCACTTGTTGGCAAGAGTGATTCTATAGAACGTATACGTTGGATTTCTAGACTGATATTATTTCCGGTGTTAATGCTGGTTCCCAAATAGACGAAGTCCCTCACAGATTATTTTACAGCAGACGGGTCGATCATAGTCAAATAGAAATTCTACTGGCATAGAACCAACTTTAGAGGTATTCTAAAAAGCATTGCTTGTTCATCAACTAGAGAAGTATATTTTGCATGCTGCTTAACGCTTTGTCGCTCAAATAGTATTGGCTGTTTGAATTATGCCAACCTATGATTTTTCTATGATGAAGATAGCAGATTACCACTTATATCTCGAGTTTTCAAAAAAGCAATAATTTATTTAAAATCTTACAAGAAATTTTTAACATTTAGATTAAGTAAATACAACATTAGCAATAACATACAACGTATTCATGATAAAAATTAGTAAACTCTGATATCTATTTATTGTATTAGAAGTATGCCACTATCCATAGTCGCGCCAGTGTGAGAAGTTCCATAGCTTGTACCAAGATGAAAATAACGTTTTTTCTTTAACAATCTAGTCGCAGTGCATTCACTCCTGTGGCCTTACCAACTGACATTTTATCCTTTTCCTTCTCATAATTATCGGTTTCGATGTTAATCTCACATTTTTGGTTCTTTTTTTGTACCAAATTTCAACGGCAAATACCAATAACGACAAGCAAACCCCACCAACGTAAAGCCACCAAACCCAATAGAAATCTGTAAAATGCAATATAAAATGACTCGTCTCATCTTTTACTGCAGTTTTGTTTAGTTTCCCTGCCGCTATCATATCATCATAGTGCTGATTGGTCCAATGCTTAATTAATCCTGCACTATTCAAATGACCTAAAAGTTTGTTAATATCTTTTTGGAAAATTGAATATTTTTGCAGTGCGATATGCCACATCATATATTTATCTAAATAAAGCTGCTCATCAACATAAAAATATATATGTTTCAAGCGGGATTGATGTATATCATAGACATTCCAAGAAGGGCTGAGTATTGTATATGCGAATCTCATATCCAAAGCATTACGCTTCTCTTGTATATCAGCTTGTTTTTCAAAGGAAAATATTTTAAATAGCTTGTTACTAGTTTCATTTGGAAAGCGGCCTTTATAAAGAAAACGCTCGTACTGACTACATTTTACAAATATGCCGGAATCGATGAGTTGATCAAAATTCGTTATACGAGGATAGCGCACAAAACTGGTTAGATATGAATTGAGTCCGGCAGATAGGAATGTATTAAAAAATATTCCACTGAAAAAAAGCATTATATATATGAAACGTGCAATAAATTTAGTAGACGCATGCAAACAAGATGGTAACCCTATTATACTGCGGAGCACAACATTCATGAAAATCCATGCAAAATATGACAAACCGCTAGAAAAAGTAGGACGTTGGTGACGCTGCCAGAGTAAACCTTCCAATGTAAGCAGTACTGAAAATATGAAGAGTAGCAACAGCAAGAATAGACCCATCACAGACTTCATTAGCATCCAAAATATATCGCTATTTGGTATTAGTGCAGGTATTGGTAACATGACTAGAACCTCAGCTGTGAATAATATTTTTGACGTTGAAATATTAACATTACCGTCATAAAGTGTTAATCCAGCCACGATATCGATTGTATCATTTTGCAGTAGAGTTGGAAAATGACTAAGTAAATATGATTGATCTGGTAGTGGATAAATGAGCGTAGCGTTCAGGGTTGCGGCGAATAATTTTAAAAGTTTCATGGAAAGACCACCAATTTGTAAATTATTATTACGATCACGCCAAACAAGAGACCAAGGCTCAAGTTTATTTGGAGCGATTCTTATAGGATAACCCATTAAATTTTTCATACGTTTTGGAAAGCATTTATCCAATTCTACCGTTTTACGTTGAACATGAAATTCAGGAAAATAGCTGAATGTATAAAAATAGCCAACTCTTAGATAGTCGCGATATATAGCAATTACATTTATTAAACGCTTTTGAGCGCAATATTTGAAGAGTGGCTCTTGTTGCTGTTGAAGAACGCGACGTTCTTGCATTGTTGTTGTGAGAGGTTGTTCTTTATCCCAAATAAAAAGTATACGCCTTCGACGTGAATTGTGAAAACATGCCACCATCATATCCAAAAATTCAAATTCGAGTGGTTTCGATAGGCAACGTATAATAAGTACGCTAGGTAGTAGAGCCCTGCCCCTAAAACAAGTGTCTGCGTGTAGTAATTTCGTCATTTTGTTGCTGTTGATTTGTTTGAGATCCTCATCATTTAAACAAGAGTTACTTGAATTGTAGCTACTAAAAATAATGAGTCTCTCAATTTTCCTCTCCGCATTGATTTTATTTATTAGGTAGCCTAGATTGAGACTATTCGATGTAGTAGTAGTAAGCCAATTGAGAGCTTGATAAGTTGGGATGAATGTGAAACCGATTAGAAGTTTAAAAATATATCCGGTAGCTAGCATTGTTCCTAAAATTTGTATCAAACGAAGCAAATATACTTTTGAAACTAAACTGGATGCTTTAGCAGTCTGCCATATACTTCTATGTGGATTTTAATTTGTAAGTGCATGAGCATTAGACTGAACCAAAAATAAAATATTTATACATATATACATGAGACTAGGCCAAATAAAAAAATAGTTTTATGAAAATTTATATAACTTTAAACGAGCTGAACTTGTGGGATCATATTTGGATTATTTTAGGATCATTTTGAGATCATTTAGGAGTCAATTTAGAATAATTTTGGGCTATTTTGAGATCATTTTGGGTTCAATTTTGGATTAGTTTGGGACATTTTTGGGGTAATTTTCGGATCATTTTGGAGTCATTTTGGGATAATTTTTGGATTGTTTTGGGATAATTTTTGGGTAATTTTGGGAACATTTGAGTGTCTTTCTGTGTTCGTTTTGGGATTATTTTAGGATTACTTTGGGAACGTTTTTGAATAATTTTTAGATCATTTTAGGGTACATTTAACGGTGTTTTTGGGGTTATTTGGGAATCATTTTTCGATCCTTTTTTATGATCATTTTCGGATCATTTTAGGGTAATTTTGGGATCATTTTGGGATCATTTTTGGGTCGTTTTGGGTTCAATTTCGTATCATTTTGGGAACATTTGACGGTCTTTTTGGGTTCATTTTAGGATTATTTTGGGATTCTTTTTGGGATCATTTTGGGTATATGGCGGTTTTGAAAAATATTTTGAAATAGTGTGATATTTAACTCATCACTCTATATAATGAAGTTCTAACAAGCCGATGTCTGTACAACTATTGCAGATACTAAAAAAAAAAAAATGTTTAGGAAAAATAATTTTTTAGCCGTTTTTAAATCTTTGTCTGTATATTTGTACTGGTACATACCACTCGAACAGTGATCAATGGAATTTAATTAACGAGTTTGTTAAAAGTAACTTTTGTTCCGTACAGTCTATTGTCAGATATAGTTCATTTGCGCTCGTTCACAGCCATCTAATATCCTTTTTAATTAATTTTCAATATTAATTGATGCTAAAAAGTATTATTACATCAATTAAATTTCTTTTTACGAATATTAACACCTGACCTTGTCCATTAATTTATGGTGGTAATATTTACGAAATCATAAAATCTCTCAAGAGAACACCTGAGTGCAATACTAGCTCAGTTTAGTCATATAACTTATACATATATGACATGTGATGAAAACGAAAAATTTCTGTCCCAGAAATCATAATCAGGGAAAATCTCAAAAAATACCGCCCTTAAAAGAATTGTGTCAATTTAGGTGATTTTCGATATCGAAAGTAGGCGTGGTGGGAGGGAAATTTTATTCAATTTCATCAAGTATACTCCCAACGATACTAGTATCCGTTCTATCGTAATGTGTTTTAAAGTTACGACCAAAACATTCTCCCTTAATAAAAATCTTTTCAACAATTTTAACTGCTCAAACATGTTAGGAAATATTACTCGCCTTTAACTACTTAATAACTGCGTTTTCTATCAGTTTTCGGATGTGTCTCACAGATCCAACAGTAACTAGTTTTCGAGCTTTTTTTCACAGTACTGATGTAATTGCACTCCTTTCAATCTCATTTTACCGAACATCACGATAGACATCACCAACAATAGAATATCGGGATTGTCATATCTAGAACTAACATACGTTTGTGTGCATAGAAAGGAACCCTACAAATACAGCCTGCTAAAAATTTTAGTTTTAAAAGTGTATTTGAAGATTGCAATACAGAGCTAAGAAACAATGTTAATTATACGCATTATTTTCAAAATTCTAATCGGGTTTACATTTTTGCCAACTTCTAAAGCTTTTAACTGGACTAAGACATCAAATCGTTTCAAATTAAGCATACTAATAAATAAAATTAATTTAGAGCAACGAGTAGCGAGACTTATCATATATAGTAGCTATAATTCAAGCAACTATTGTTTAGATCATGATCATGTCAAACAAATCAGCAAAAACAAAACAACTAATTTGCTAGACGCAGGTTCTTGTTATGAAGGCGATACTTTATTACCAAGCGTACTCATAATACGTTGCCTTTCGAAACCGCTCGAATTTGAGTTTTTAGATATGATGGTCGCATGCCTAGGGAAGACGCGTAGTAGACGCATACTTTTCATATGGGACAAGCAACAACCACTCGCAAGAACCATACAGAAGCAGCGATCGTCATTTCAACCAGAGCAAGCGAAACTTTTTAAATATTGCGCACAAAAGCGTTTATTAAATGTGATCGCCATATATAAGGACTACCTTAGAGCTGGATATTTCTATACGTACAGCTATTTTCCGGAATTTCATGTGCAACGTAAGTCGTTAGAAATGGATAAATGCTTTCCAAATCGTTTGACAAATTTAATGGGATACCCAATAAGAATCTTTCCTCATCAATGGTACCCATTCTCGCTTGTTTGGCGTGATCGTAATAATCGTGTACAAATCAGTGGTATTACGATGAAAATTTTGAAATCATTTGCAGTACGCCACAATGCAACTCTCGTCTATCCAATAACAATAACTGAAGAAAATAAAAATGATTTCGTTCAAATGCTACAAAGTGACAAAATAGATATGATATCTGGAGTAGTATTTTCTCAACCACCTAACATATCCACATCAGACATTTTGCTCATAATGGACTGGATTATTATGCTACCAATGCCTTCAATTATTCCGGATAGTGCTGTTATTTGGATTTTATTGAATTCGGCACTTGGTGCGCTTTTGCTGTTGTTACTCTTTGTATTCTCATCGTTGTTGGCATTGGAAGGTTTACTCTGGCAACGTCACAAACGTCTTACATTTTCCAACAGTTTGTCATATTTTTCGTGGGTTTTTACCAATGTAGTACTTCGTAGTATACTAGGGTTGCCATCATGTGTGCATCCATCTACTAAATGTATAGTACGTTTCATATATATGGGGTCGTGCATATATGACGTCACGCGATTTTTGGTAGTTTTTGACCCCCCCCTCCCCCCATGTCACACCCAGTCACAAACGCCAGACCCCCCCCTCCCCCTCGAATGTCACATCACACCCTTAATAAATATAAATTCAATATTTATTTGACATAAAATCTGATACATATTTAGAATTTTTATATTAATTATTAAATAATATTTGCCAATCGAAAGAATGAAAACGTGCTAAATTTGAAAACGTTCATGGACGTTGCACGCTAGAAAACATGCAAAAAATAACGTGACATCACGTAAGTGCTACTCCCCCCCTCCCCCCATGTCACATTTCGTCACAAATCGCAGACCCCTCCCCCCCCTCAAAGAGCGTGACGTCATATATGCACGACCCCTATGCTACTATTTTTTAGTGGTATGTATATGAATACATTTCTTTCTAGTGATCTTAACTCATATCTAACCACTGCAGTACGTTATCCTCGTATAAGAACTTTCGAAGACTTTTACAATTCCGATATAGTCCTAAGGATGACTTCGTATGAATTGAATGCTTTAAAATCGTATACATATACTGACAATTATGAAAAACTTGTGAAACATATTTCCATAGCACCAGCAGATACCGCTTTCGATGCACGTTTCGCATATGCATCAACCACCACGCTCTGCAAGGTCTATGAAACACATCAGTCTTATTTGAAGGAACCGTCTTTTTATGTTCATGAAAATATTTATCTCAGCAAACATATTCTTGCGCGTATGATAATGCAGGAGCATTCTATTTTCTTGGACGTGTTTAACCAATTGTTACATGATCTGAAAAGCGTGGGTTTACTTACACTTTGGACTAGGCAGTTTTATGACGATATGTTAGAGGCGGGAAAATTTAACAAAACTTTAACAAAAGAGAATTCACGTACCGTCCCACTGAATTTGAGCGATTTGTATGGTGCATGGTGGCTATATGGCATTGGTATTTCCTTGTCGATTTTAGCATTTGGCGTTGAAGTTTGCTGTAAAAATTGGACAAGAATCAGGAAAGTGATCTATGAGGCAATGGTGAGACGCCAAATGGTATGGCCACTGAGGGTCATTGAAGAAAACTAGTAATTTATCTGAATTATTGGTTCACTTGATGTACGTTTTAACTGAACTAAGTCGCTTGCAATGTTTCACAAATTAACGTTAATTGTAATGCTTTTATTGTATTTATTGAATAAACTTAAATAAACTATTAAATGTGGTACCTGGGTGACCGATATTGCTCGTTGCTATCAATTTAGCGCTAACTTTACTTACCAAAAATGACGCAAAAATAATCCCGAAATAATCCCAAGCCCTTAAATGTTCCCAAAATGATACGAAATTGAACCCGAAACGACCCAAAAATTATCCGAAAATGATCCCAAATTGACATCAAAATGATCCCAAAATGATCCAAAAATGATCCCAAAATGACTCCAAAAGGATCCGAAAATTACCCCAAAATTGTCCCAAACTAATCCAAAAATGAACCCAAAATGATCTAAAAATAGCCCCAAAATAATTCCAAAGTGACCCCTAAATGATATGAAAATGATCCTCAAGCAAAACTCTGATCCCAATAGGGCCTCTGAAAACATTTCCTTCCGAATTGCTTAGTTTAGCCTTGTACAAGTACATAAAGCAACTTGCGGCACAACTTTACGAGTGTCATTAACACTTGGCTTTACAACACATTTAAAAGTTTAAAATCTCCCAAGAGAGCGGTTTCACACGTATACATTAGACTGATTAAAAATAATAATAATTTTGCTTGCTTCATATTGAAAGCTCATCCTATACTGTCGTCATATTTAAGAATGTGCGAATCTACATATTTTTTTCGAAAAACTGAAAACGACCCCCGTGGATACGCCCTTGAGTTTCATTAAGAACAAAAACTCTCTGCGATCGTTCTTTTATTTCTGCGAAACAAATAAAAATAATACGCTTTAAATTTTTTTTAAATATTTGGGTCGGTATTATCCCATATAGGATCCCTGAAAACGGCATTCCCTCCAACCATGCTTAGCGAGCCTTGTACAACTAAAGCGGCACAACTTCATTAACACGTGGCATTAGAAATAATTTAAAGTGCAGAAATTTTTTCAAATCATAAAATCTCTCAAGAGAGCAGTTCTACATCTACTCATTAGACCGATCCAAATAAATACAAAGCTATTACGAAAAGAAGGTTGGGGGACGGGGAGGGGGGGGGGGGGCTACTGCGGAATTCCCCTGAAGTTCGGACGAATGAGAAAAAATAAACAGTTATGCATCGTTTGACTATTTTAAAGAGTAAAATTAAAAAAAAATAGTAAAATTAAAAAAGGAGTAAAATTAAACAAAAATTGCAGTAAAATTAAATTATACAAAAAAGTAAGCAAAAAAGGAGTAAAATTAAACAAAAAAGGAGTAAAATTGAACAAAAAAACGAGTCTAGTTAAACAAAAAAGGAAATAAAATTAAACAAAAAAGGAGTAAAAGTAAACAAAAAAGGAGTAAAATTAAACAAAAAAAGTAAAATTAAACATAAAAGGAGTAAAATTAAAGAAAAAAAGTAATATTAAACAAAAAGAGGAGTAAAATTAAATTAAACAAAAAAGTAAGCAAAAAAGGAGTAAAATTAAAAAAAAAAGGAGTAAAATTGAACAAAAAAACGAGTGAAGTTAAACAAAAAAGGAAATAAAATTAAACAAAAAAGGAGTAAAAGTAAACAAAAAAGGAGTAAAATTAAACAAAAAAAGTAAAATTAAACATAAAAGGAGTAAAATTAAACAAAAAAAGTAAAATTAAACAAAAAGAGGAGTAAAATTAAACAAAAGACTAAAAAATTAAACAAAAAAGGAGTAAAATTAAACAAAAAGGAGTAAAATTAAACAAAAAAGGAGTTAAATTAAACATATAAAGAGTAAAATTATACAAAAGAGGAGTAAAATGTTCGCCATTCTTAAATAATAATAAAGAAACTGGTTTTTCCGGGTCAGTCTAATGGACAAGTTGTTACTAAAATCCAAATAAAGTAATAGTGCAGACTACTAAAGCATCCAGTGTCAAAAGTATATTTGCTTCGTTTGATACAAATTTTGGGAACCATGTTGGTTATTGGCTTTATTTTTCAAATTCTAATCGGTTTCACATTCATCCCGACTTATCAAGCTCTCAATTGGCTTTCTACAGCGAATAGTCTCAATCTAGGCTACCTAATAAATAAAATCAATGCGGAGAGTAAAATTGAGAGACTCATTATTTTTAGTAGCTACAATTCAAGTAACTCTTGTTTAAATGATGAGGATCTCAAACAAATCAACAGCAACAAAACGACGAAATTACTACACGCAGACACTTGTTATAGGAGCAGGGCCCTGTTACCAAGCGTACTCGTAATACGTTGCCTATCGAAACCACTCGAATTTGAATTTTTGGATATGATGGCGACATGTTTTCGCAATTCACGTCAAAAGCGTATACTTTTCATTTGGGACAAAGAACAAACTCTGACAACAACAATGCAACAGCATCGAGTGTTTCAGCAGCATCAAGAGCCACTCTTCAAATATTGCGCTCAAAAACGTTTAATAAATGTAATTGCTATATATCGCGACTATCTAAGAGTTGGATATTTTTATACATTCAGCTATTTTCCAAAATTTCATGTTCAACGTAAATCGTTAGAGTTGGATAAATGTTTTACAAATCGTATGGAAAATTTAATGGGTTATCCTATAAGAATCGCTCCAAATGCACTTGAGCCCTGGTCTCTTGTATGGCGTGATTGTAGCAATAATTCACATGTTGGTGGTCTTTCCATGAAACTTTTAAAATTATTCGCCGCACGTCACAATGCCACCCTCACCTTACCACTACCGGTTGAATCATATTTTGTTGGTAGTTTTCCAGGTCTATTGCAAAATGATACAATCGATATCGTGGCTGGATTTACATCTGACGAAGGTAATGGAAATATTTCAAAGTCAAATGTTGTGTTCACAGTTAGAATGCTATACATGTTACCAATACCGCCACTAATACCAAATAGCGATATATTTTGGATGCTAATGAAGTCTGTGATTGGTCTATTCTTGCTGTTGCTACTCTTCGTATTTTCAGTACTGCTTACATTGGAAGGTTTACTCTGGCAGCGTCACCAACGTCCTACTTTTTCTAGCGGTTTGTCATATTTTGCATGGATTTTCATGAATGTTGTGCTCCGCAGTATAATAGGGTTACCATCTTGTTTGCATGCGTCTACTAAATTTTTAACACGTTTCATATATATAATGCTCTTTTTCAGTGGAATATTCTTTAATACATTCATATCAGCTGGTCTTAATTCCTATCTGAGCAGTTTTGTGCGTTATCCTCGTATAACGACTTTTGACGAACTCATCAATTCCGGAATATATGTCAAATTGACTCAAGCAGAATACGATTATTATAAAGCCTACGGCCATGATGAAACTTCTAAGAAGCTACTTCAAATATTTTCCATTGAAACACAGTCAGATATAAATGAGAGGCGTAATGCTATGGATATGAATTTCGCATATAAAATACTTAGTCCATCTTGGAAGGTCTATGATATACATCAATCTCGCATGAAACAGTCATATTTTTATGTTAATGAAAATATGAAATCTCTAGCCCCAGTTATGTTTCATATCCAATTGCAAAAGTACTCGATTTTCCAGAAAGATATTAACAAACTTTTGGGTCGCTTGACAAGTGCCGGCTTAATTAAGCATTGGACTAATCAGCACTATGATGATATGAAAGCGGCGGGAAAACTAAACAAAACTGAGTTAACAGATGATACGAATCATTTTTCATTGCATTTTAAAGATTTTTATTGGGTCTGGTGGCTTTATGGTGTTGGTGTTTCCTTATCGGTATTGGTGTTTGGCGTTGAAATTTGGTACAACAAGAAATCAAAAAATAAGAGACTAGCATTGAAGCCGAGAATTAGGAAATGGAAAATTTTGAAGGGTCGGATGATAAGGTTACAGAAGTGAACGCAGTGGAGGTTTCAGACTGGCGCGACTATGGATAAACCAGATAATAAAATTTATTTCTTTTTACCTGCATTGAATATATGTATGTTATTGCTAATGTTGTATTTACTCAATCTAAATGTTAAAAGTTTTATGGAAATTTCAAAAAAAAAAAAAAAGCACTAACACCAAATCTTATAACTTTAAACGAGCTAAACTTGTATATTTGCATATCCGTTACAATCTCGAGAACCGCTTTTGGGATGATTTTTATATATTTTGGGGTAATTTTCGAATAATTTTAGGTACATTTAAGGGTCTTTTTGGGTAATTTTTGAACCATTTTGGGATCATTTTAGGGTCACTTTTGAATCATTTCGAGATCATTTTTGGGTCATTTTGGGTTTAATTTCGCATCATTTGAGAAGCATTTAAGAGTCTTTTTGGGGTCGTATTGGGATCTTTAGGATTGTTTTAGGCTCATTTTGGCATCACTTTGGGTAAGTAAAAAAAAAAAAAAATTGAGTAATAATTGAGATATGTGCTTGAAATTTTGTATACAGGTTACTTTCTGGCCAAGGTAGGCTGCTATTGAAAATGGTGAATAACCACGCCCCCTTTTTCGATATCGAAAATTTCGAAAATAACACAAATTTACAAATCTAGGTAGCTGAAATGGATAAAATGATGTAATTTGATAGGTGAGTCTCCCTGGACATTCTGTTATGATTTTTTGATACATTTTTTAAAGTGATGAATTTGGATAATATCGCCCTTCCAACCACGCCTACTTTCGATATCGAAAATTTCGAAAATAACATAAATTGACAAATCTCGGTAGCTGAAATGGATAAAATGATATAATTTGGTGGGATGAATCCCATAGTCTTTCTTTCATGATTTTTTGATAAATTTTCAAAAGTGGGAGTGTCACCGCCCAATTTTATGGGAAACATTTTTGAAAATAAAATTCCACTGGTCACAACTTTTAAACTGATCACGGTACAAGTTATACTAGCATTATAGGGAGTATACCTGATGAAATTGTACGAAATCGCTTCCCGACCACGCCGATGAAATTGTACGAAATCGCTTCCCGACCACGCCCACTTTCAATATGGAAAATTCCGAAAGCCACATAAATTGACATAACTCGGTAAGGTAAATAGCTAAAATAGTATAATTTGGAAGCCCTTTCTGAAAACTACCGTTGGGTATTTACTTTTCGGTTTACCCGAACTTAGACTTCCTTACTTGTTTTTTTTTTTTTTATGTTGAACCAATTCCATGCGATCGTTCTCATTCATCCAGCTCCAATTAGTGATCTGTTCTAGATTACACACTGCGTTCGCACGCAAAAGGAAAAAAGCTAGAAAAACATAGCACAGCAATAAATGAGGGGAAATAATGAGTACATGTATGTAGTGGAAGTATTAAATGTATAGTAATCTTAAGAAAATAATTTTTTTGCATTTTTTAATTAATTTAAATTTTATTATTTTTTATTTACTTTAATTTTGATTTATTTTATTTTATTTTATTTTATTTTATTTTATTTTATTTTATTTTATTTTATTTTATTTTATTTTATTTTATTTTATTTTATTTTATTTTATTTTATTTTATTTTATTTTATTTTATTTTATTTTATTTTATTTTATTTTATTTTATTTTATTTTATTTTATTTTATTTTATTTTATTTTATTTTATTTTATTTTATTTTATTTTATTTTATTTTATTTTATTTTATTTTATTTTAGTTTATTTTATTTTATTTTATTTTATTTTATTTTATTTTATTTTATTTTATTTTATTTTATTTTATTTTATTTTATTTTATTTTATTTTATTTTATTTTATTTTATTTTATTTTATTTTATTTTATTTTATTTTATTTTATTTTATTTTATTTTATTTTATTTTATTTTATTTTATTTTATTTTATTTTATTTTATTAATTTTATTTTATTTTATTTTATTTTATTTTATTTTATTTTATTTTATTTTATTTTATTTTGTTTTACTTTATTTTATTTTATTTTATTTTATTTTATTTTATTTTATTTTATTTTATTTTATTTTATTTTATTTTATTTTATTTTATTTTATTTTATTTTATTTTATTTTATTTTATTTTATTTTATTTTATTTTATTTTATTTTATTTTATTTTATTTTATTTTATTTTATTTTATTTTATTTTATTTTATTTTATTTTATTTTATTTTATTTTATTTTATTTTATTTTATTTTATTTTATTTTATTTTATTTTATTTTATTTTATTTTATTTTATTTTATTTTATTTTATTTTATTTTATTTTATTTTATTTTATTTTATTTTATTTTATTTTATTTTATTTTATTTTATTTTATTTTATTTTATTTTATTTTATTTTATTTTATTTTATTTTATTTTATTTTATTTTATTTTATTTTATTTTATTTTATTTTATTTTATTTTATTTTTTATTAATTTTATTTCGTTTAATTTTATTTCATTTGGGGTTTTTCCAATTTAATTTTTTTATTTTTTAAATATTTATTTTTTTATTTTATTTTAATTTTTTGTTTTATTTTTTCATTTGTTTTATTCTATTTCATTTCATTTTATTTAATTTTTTTAATTTAATTTAATTTAATTTTATTTTTCTTATTTTTTTTTCACGATCGACTGTTTGTTCAAAGTACTACATTCGCCATTCGACACATTCCTTTTTCCCCCTCATCACAAGCCATGTAGCCAGTGCTGGCAGTTCTGATCGTCGCATCGTGGGTGGTCCATAATAACCTACAAAATCATTCAGTTATTCTGCATTTTATAAAGTAATTCACGTTTTATGTTTCTTCGCATTTATTTATAGCCTTATTAATCAATGGATATTTTCATTGAACTTCTTATGCGCGTGCGCGCACCACCCCAATCAAACAATAACAATAGAAACAAAGGAAAAAAAGAAAACACGTTTAAAACAACAACACTCCCATCTCTACTTGAGTATGCATGTATGTTAGTACGTAGATTCATTTGTTGCGGTCACATTACTTCAAGTTAAAAGGTTTGTACCTATGCAACAAATGAATAACATTACTTAGGGGATAACTCACAAACTTACTTACATAGATATCTACTTACATACATAATAAACACACTACAAGAATTTTTGCGCGCCTTTTCTTACGGCAGCACCAAATTCTCATTCAAGTGCGAAATGGTCGGTTGTCACCAGCTAAAAGGCGTTGACAGACAGTTCGTAGAATGCCGCCGCCACATGACGCCTTTCCAGGGGCTGGGGATATATTTATACCTATCGGGCATGGATTTTATTTTGACACTGTATATGAATGTACGTATGTAAACAAGTCGGCGTTGACTGGTGACTTGATTCTGCAGAAACTTCCTATTAACAATATGCCGCCATGGACTTCTAAGATTGGCAAGCGTCCAAAAGTCCATTGGGCATGCGGTTTGCAGTTAGCAGTGTCCATTATTCCCTTGCGGCTACTGAACACTGGGTCGTGTGAGCGAAATGTAAAAAGGTGTACTGATGAATAGTACTTGAGTACAGTGAAATAGATAACTGCATGAGGAAAAGTTCAAGCTCAGTCCGAACTCCTTCAAACGACATGCTCGGAGCATCCATGAGTTGAATGACACGATTTGGGAAACCAGAGAATAGTAATTCAATAAGTGTTCCTATCGGCTATAACAGAAATTCAACAATAGTGAAAGGCCAGTAATTACTTATAGTAGAGGAATCAATTATAGACCCCTGCTAACTAAAAACTCGATACCTTATCCCTGACGATAGAAGGTGTGGTTATCCCTTCATTGGTGCTCATTGTGATGAAAATGTTGGATAGAAGGTCAACCTACTCAATTCACTAAATTTTAGTAATGAAATAAAACACACAAAATTTTAAATATCACATCATCCAAACTAACCACTGTAAATATAAATAAATAAAAAAATGGACAGCATAAAGTTGGAAAACACAGGAAAAATCATTAATATGCAAAAAGTGTGAAAATGTCTGGCCACATTAAAGGGAGTAATAAAATCAGTTGTGAGTTCGATTTATACAAAAATTATGGCACGTGACCACGCATTCTGATTGTGTAAACAAGTATCCAAGCTTGTGATAATGTGATCAAAACAAAATTTGGACTTTGATTGAAAAATAAAAAAATAAATAAAAAAATTCCCATGGAAAATTTAACAGTAAGCTTAGTTATGATTGCAAACAAGTACCTAATTTGACAGTCAATGTGGCTCAGGTCTTCATACAAAGCTCGTTATAGAACTGATCCTTAAGCCGAAGCCTCAGTTTTCATTGAAGACTTGGAATGGTTACAACTTTTTTAAAACTATGCCACCAAACATTCCAGGTTTCCATCCTGGTAAAAGAAACATCAAAAATTCATTCCATCTGGGTCGCCGCTCGGCAGTGATTCGACAAACTCTCCGAGTGTATTTCTGCCATGGAAGGCTTCCCAGCTAAAATCAATCTGCTTTTCAGATGCCGTACGGAATCATTAGAAAATTGTATGTCCCAGAAATAAGGGGAAAAAAACTCATTGACTACCCGGTTCTATTCCATTCATTTCACTTGTCCCTATTCATTTCCTTACCCTTTCCCTTTTCGTTTCAATTTCCAATTCCCCTTCTTATTCCCATTCTCATTCCTGTTCCCTTTCCTCCCCTCTTTTCTTCTGTCTCTCTGTTTCCTTTTCCTTTTACCCTTTTCCCATTTCCCATTTCCCATTTCCTTTTTTCTTTTTACTCTTTCCTTTTTCCATTTTCCCATTTTCCTTTTCTTTCCCTTTCCCCTTTTCCTTTTTCCTTTCTCCTCTTTTCCCATTTCCCATTTCCTTTTTTCTTTTTACTTTTTCCTTTTTCCATTCTCCCTTTTTTCTTTTTCTTTTTCTTTCCCTTTCCCTTTTCTTTTTTCCTTTCTACTCTTTTCCTTTTCTTTTTTCCTTTTCCTTTTCCTTTTTCCTTTCTACTCTTTTCCTTTCCCTTTTCCTTTCCTTTTCCTTTTCCTTTTCCTTTTCCTTTTCCTTTTCCTTTTCCTTTTCCTTTTCCTTTTCCTTTTCCTTTTCCTTTTCCTTTTCCTTTTCCTTTTCCTTTTCCTTTTCCTTTTCCTTTTCCTTTTCCTTTTCCTTTTCCTTTTCCTTTTCCTTTTCTTTTCCTTTTCCTTTTCCTTTTCCTTTTCCTTTTCCTTTTCCTTTTCCTTTTCCTTTTCCTTTTCCTTTTCCTTTTCCTTTTTCCTTTTCCTTTTCCTTTTCCTTTTCCTTTTCCTTTTCCTTTTCCTTTTCTTTTCCTTTTCCTTTTCCTTTTCCTTTTCCTTTTCCTTTGCCTTTTCCTTTTCCTTTTCCTTTTCCTTTTCCTTTTCCTTTCCTTTTCCTTTTCCTTTTCCTTTTCCTTTCCCTTTCCCCTTCCCTTTCCCTTCCCCTTTCCCTTCCCCTTCCCCTTTCCCTTTCCATTTCCATTTCCCTTTCCCTTTCCCTTTCGCTTTCCCTTTCCCTTTCCCTTTCCCTTTCCCTTTCCCTTTCCCTTCCCTTTCTCTTTCCTTTGATTTTTCTTTTTCCCTTCCCTTTTCCTTTATTTTCCCTTTTCCGTTTTCTTCCCGTTCTCTTTCTTTCCCCCTTCCCTTTTACTTTCCCATTCCGCATGCTTTAACTTTCGTTTTGTCTTTCATTTCCTCTTTTCTTTAATATTTCCTTCCCGATACTTCTTCCTTTCTATGCCTATTTTTTGTCGCCTGTCCTCATTTTTATCATTTCCCTTCACCTTCTTTTGGTTAACCATTCCTTTTTTTCTCTGTATCTTCTTCCCTTTTCCGTTTAATTTTCCCGTTCCGTTTTTAAATACCTTTTGAATTTGAAATTTCTTTTTAGTTTTCTTCTCATTTTTCTCCAATTATTTCTCCTTATCTGAAGAATTCGAGAACACTGATAAGAGGGAAGGCCTCGAAAGTTATATTATTAGGGTAGTACAAAAAATATTTTTTTAGGAACGGGGCAGAACATGAACAGCTGCGACTAATCCCGAGAGCATCCCCGACTAATCGTATTATTTCCAAGCAACTTAGTAGCTGGCCAGTGGCCATGACGTACAGACTTTAGCTATGACTTATGTTCCAATATTTGTTGCTGCTGTACATTTGTAAATATATCAGTTTTATCCTTAGAATTTGTTGTTGTTTTTGTATTAGATTATTTGTATTGTGGCTGGACGTTTGATATCGTGCCTTTCGTTCATTGTCTTAGAACAGTTGTATGAATGGAATAATTGTTGTTGTTTGCGTTTGTTGTAACTGCTAATATACTTTGTTGTTATTGTTGTTAAAGCCTTTGTGTTCGAGTATTTGAACGAATTAGTCTGGCACATTGCTTTTGTTTAATTTTATTGCTTTCGGTTGGTTTGTGTGCGCGGAAATTTAATTACCAAAATTGTATCCTTTGCTCGCAAGAATTGGTTTGCGGGTATTTCGGTGAAAGTGTGCGACATTGGATTCAAGTGTTCATAGGTAAGCACGTTTCTCTTTGTCCTGCATTTTAATTTTGCTTTTATTCAACTTAAATTTTTTTAAATTTTTTCATATCTTTGCACCCTAGAGAGAGTAGACTTTTACGGTCACTGAAAGATACAAGAAAAGC